>UZAE01001615.1:0-12287 GCA_900617975.1 Rodentolepis nana
AGTAAATAAATAGATAAATCAAAAGTGTTAATTGCTAGTATAATAAAATGTAGTAAAAAATAATAAAGCATTTCGTGTACCTCTTTATACTACATTAATTAAGAATAAAAGGATTAGTCATACAAATCATTTGGAATGATATTATGGACGAATCACATGATGCACAAATATTTTCTTTCAAAGATTTTCTAATTATCTTCATTATTTAAAAAGAAACGTGATATCCATTTCAGACAATGCAAATGTATGTGATTTGATTGGTTGAAATTTTTAAATGAATCGTCTTGTCTTTTATCAATTTAGCATCATTGTGATGGTAGCATAAAGCAATTTACTAATATAAGAGCAATGACCATCAGTTGGGTCCTAATTTATATTTGTGCTACAAGGGCGTCTTAGAAATTTCTTCTTAGGCAAATATTTTTCTTAATTGTCTCAATTTTTTACTTGAAGTCAACTTATTTCAGCCTTTAACTTGGTGTTTGTAAAGACGTTGTCGCATTACTTGAGGTTGAAGAGGATTACGAGTCGAAATGTATTGTAAAGCAATGAAATATGTAACTTCTTTATAATTTCAAACTTTGCTCGTTCCTATTCTGACAAAAGTCTTTTTATTTATGTTATCCCCCTTTCAGATGTTCTCACTTTTTATCTTTTGGATTAATATTTCGTAATTCGTAAATCTCCTCACCAACTCACTGCTACCCATTTTATAATTCAAAAGAGATTTAAAACATGCAAGCTAACAGAGTAATCGTCCGTTGCTATTTCATAAGGTAGTACTTTATATGCTTGTCATACACATTCTTTTAATTTGGATAAACATTCAGCACTCTGACTTCGGAAAACTTCCACCACTGGCTCGAAATATTGTCTCAACTAACATGTCCACCCAGCTTCAAAAACCAGTTTTAGATTATCGTTGCTCAGCTCAAAAGAATTATCAAAATATAACTATAGTTAATGAGCATTGATTCCACTCCAAATTTAGCAAACACAACAGTGATAGAGAGTGATTTGATTTATTCATTAAGTAAATGAAGAAAAATAAAGAATATTTAGGAAGCAATGTGCTTAAATGGGGAATTCAAGAAGTGACTTAATTAGTAGCCCATTTTCACGTTTCTGTTTTGTAACAATACCAACTTTTAAATGACTTTACTGGTGAAAAAATAGTTCTTTTTAACAGTAACATTTCAAGTGACTTGCATAGATTTTGTTTCCAATATATTATATTGCTACTTTTAATTACTTCATTGACTTTTACCTTAATAATTTCGATAACGAAAAGCGTAATTCTATTTTTCTCATTGGAATGGGCCTCAATGTTACTATATTTACTGTACTAATAATTCTTCTCTTTGAGTACATTGCAAAATGCTACTCAACTTTAACTGCTTTTTAAAAGAACCACAGTCAACCCGGTTTCGGCGAGGCCACAACCATTAATGCAATATGATTGGAATAAAGCAGCATCTTTGGCAATATTTTCAAAAAGCAAAAGCTTGCAAACTTGACATTACATTGTTTTTTTTAGAAAGCCATCAGAATTAACGATTTCACAGTTTCGAAAAATTGTAAACGATAATAAAAGAGTTTGAAAACGTAGAAATAAATGAATCATAACTTCATGGATTCTCCTGTTAAACAAATTATCTTCTAAATATTCTTTATTTTTTCTTGATTTTCTTTAATAAAAACGTCTAAACTGTAGTCTGTCACATTTTTATTGCCTAAATTTGGAGTCGGAGTATGATAACGATTTCGAATCCAGCTATTACTTCCATAGGCATTCATGTGCCTAATTTCAATTAGCTTTAAAAATTCACTCATCTAAATTAACAGTCAGTCATAAGAGAGCGATTAATTACTTAGCCACTTAAGGAGACTTGATTTATTCACGAGCATATGTGCATGAAGAGTCCAAATTATCTATTAAAAATGGCAAATAAAATATGAATAAACTAAAATTAAAACAAAATTCTAAAGCAATTATGTAAACTAAAATTGTCGCATATCAACAATCCATTGTAATTTATTTTTATTCAATTTTTATTTTGTCAACCTAGTCAATTATCTTTAAAAAAATAATTGAATGTTGGCCTGTCAAAATTTCTTGTATGCAGTATTATCTCTACTTGGTTGCCCAAATGCCAGAAGAGGTATGCTGAAGGTGTGCAATAAAATGCCAATGATGACATGGTGATTCCTTCATTTGGCTAGTTGATTGAATTTGCTTGTATTTAAAGACTAACTGAAGAATAATCCACCAGACCCATCATTGGTACAGCATGCAAACTTGAAATTTCATTGTTATTTTAGAAAGAATGGTAGCTCATTTTCACGTTTCTGTTTTGTAACAATAACTCCTTTAAAATGACTTCACTGGTGAAAAAATTGTTCTTTTTAGCAGTAGAATTATAAGTGATTTGAGAGGTTAAAAAATTTAGAATTTTTTTCACATTATTTATTTTTGCTAAGATTTTGTTTGCAATATATTTTACTGCTGTTTTTTATTATTCGGTTGAATTTTACCTTATTAATTTTGATTATGAAGAGCATAATTCTAATTTTTTCTATGCAATGGGCCTCAATGTTACTATATTTATTGTACTCATAATTCTTCTTTTTGCACAATTGCAAAATGCAACGCAACTTTAATTGTTTTTTTAAAGAACCACAGTCAACCCGGTTTGGGCCAGGCCGCAATGCATTAATGCAATACAATTGGAATAATGTAGCATATTTCACAAAATGTTCAAAAAGCAAAAGATTTCAAACTTAAAATTTCATTGTTTTTTTAGAAAAACATCAGAAATAACGATTTTACAGTTTCGAAAAATTGTAAACGATATTAAAAGAGTTTGAAAACATAGAAATAAACGAATTGTAAATTCATGGATTCTCTAGTTTAACAAATATCCTTCTAAATATTCTTTATTGTTCTTAAATTCCTTAATAAATAAGTCAAAACACCACTGTTAAATTGGCTAAATTTGGAGTGGGAGTATGATAGCAATTTTGTTTGTAGCATTTATGCACCAAATTTCAATTAACTTTAAAAATCAACTCATCCAAATTCCCAAGCAACCATGAGGGAGCTAAGATCTACTAAACCACTAAAGTAGACTTGATTTATTCACGAGCATGTGTGCATAAAGAGGCCAAATTATCTATTAAAATGGCAAATAAAAAACGAATAAACTAAAAATAAAACAAAATGCTGAAGCAATTATGTAAACTTAAATTATCGCATATCAACAATCCATTGTAATTTATTTTTATTCAATTTTTATTTTGTCAACCTCGTCAATTATCTTCAAAAAAAATAATTGAATGTTGGCTTGCCAAAATTTCTTGCATGCAGCCTTATCTCTATTTGGCTGCCAAAAATCCACAAGAGATATGCTAAGGGTGTGCAATAAAATGCCAATGACGACATGGTGACTTCCTCTTTAGGCTAGTTGATTGAATTTGATTGTATTTAAAGACTAACTGAACAATAATCCACCAGACCCATCATTGGATTAAAAACAATTGATTACAAGTTTTCTTGGCCTAATTGGCAGCCAAGGCAAATTAACGCTGCAAGGTGGAAAATATGGCTTTTGACCGTTGAACAAAATTTTTTAATCTTCAATGTGTAGATTTCCTTGAATACTAAAAGTAAAAATCAAAGTTTACTTGAATGAGTAAGTAATATCCACGCGCCAGTGAAATGCATTTCAATGATGAAAGTCAGTGCTGAAAATGATTTCCAGCTTCGTGTTTCCAAGATAACTTCCCGAAACATCAAATATATGAATTTAATCAAAAAGCTCGTAGGCTGATAAGAATAATTTAAAATATAATTCCAAGCGCACAAAATAAACAGTACTAAGTGTTTTTAAATGCCCCTTATGAAATTTGATCAGTGGATCAAATTCAGACGACACCATGATATCTTCATTTACGTTAATGTCCTTAATACTACTTTTAAAATAAACATGAACGAAAGTAAGTTTTATTATTTCACACGTACGTGGTTTGAAATTATGCCATTTCAAGGGTCCCATAGGTGGAGGGAATTGAGAAGCGGTAGAGTTGTGAGGCACTATGAATGACGTTTGATGGGAATACCGAGTGCATTAACGAATGGAAATTATCATAGATGCATATTCAATTAACTTGTAGATGTCAAATATGACACAGTTTTATAATTGAACGCAATAGTTACTGGTAGATTTCATGTAAGCTAAAGTGATGAATTAATTTTTAACGTTCAAATAAAAAGCTATTCTGTTAGGTTAGGTAAACTGATTTCATGAAGCGTTTCTGCGTTGCTATAAAACCAGATCCAACAACGAAGGGTATTCTGAAGCATATGAAAAGTACACTACTACTACTTATTCATTTAAGTATAAATGAAGATCAAATAATTAAAAATATAACCAATCCACCTTTTTTTCAATCAAAAAGCTAAATTTTAAAGCGATGCTTGGTTGTCGAAAAATTGATTAGACTTTTAAAATAAGCTTACTATTTTGCAAATATTGACTAGCTCAAATGGCGCATTATACTTCAAGTGAGGATTTTGGAAGCATAATTTTTGGTGGCACCGGGTTTTAAACATTTTTCATTAGTTTCCGGAGTGCAGCCTTGAAATAAATCGGCTGCCGAATAAATATACAATAAAGCGTTGTCTCCCAAAGACGTAATGAGGGTTAAGTGTGTTACTAAAAGGCATTATGAGGGTTTAGGAAGTTTGCGCTTGAAGCTGTTTGCATTTGATTTTCACTTCAATGACCACATGAGATGCGTTTTAATGGAAGTAGAAAATTTTAATTTCTTATTTCAAAGGCATTTTTGTGAAAAAATTATTTATTTCATTTGCTACTCGTCATTAAAATCGAAATTGAAATTTATCCTTCGCGCACAAATATGATCTTTAACTTAATGTTTGAAAGTGTTTAGATTAAGTCGGATCATTTACTTGTATTAAAATGACGAATTAATACATTTCACTTAAAGGGTTAAGTAGAAATTTAATCGTTGCAAAATTGATATGGAAGTTGTAAATCTCGAGTTTCTGTTTTAATTTCCATAAATTTATGAAACAGTTTTCCTGTAAAAATTTGCTTTATGGAAAGGGGGTGCGCGATAGACTTACCTCCTCGTGGTGCACCCTGGACAACGTATTTTCTTACGGCAAAAGAGTCTATCACTCGGCATTCGTTTTTGACTTCGATCAAATATGATTAGCTTTAAAAAAGGCTATAAGAAAAATCGCCCTCGTCAGGGCGAATCACTACGTCTTCAGATCCTCCAGTGGAATGCTGGAGGAATGTCTCCGGACAAAAAGATCCAAATACAGAAAATCCTACAAACCTATGATGTAGACATTTTCACAATTATGGAAGCTAACATTTCGGATGACAAACTGAAGCACTACCAATTCCCAGGTTACACCCTTTACCATCTACCTAAATACCGGCAAGTTGCAAGTGGAATTCTAACTGGAGTAAAAGAAGGCAGCCAAGGCAAATTAAGGCTGCAAGTTGGAAAATATGGCTTTTGGCAGATCTATTCTGTCATGCAGCTACGTTGCAAGAGAAGTGTTGAGAAAAAACCTCTGCACAAAGTTTGGCTTGGTTTTCAATGTATGGCCCATCATTGAAGATTTCGAGAAATTGATCTTCAGGATAGTTGACATTAATTGTCTCAAGGTACAGCGAGCGCGTTTGGAGCTTCAAAACAATTCATTTCGGTTTTGATTTCAACTATATGATTATTATTATTATAAAATTTCCCTGTTTATTTAAACTTGAATTTCCATATTTATTATCATTACAGCGTATCGAACCACTAGTCTTTAAAATTTCTGATGGCAATCCTGGCAAGGTTAATTCCAATTCTCTACATATAATTGATGAGGAAAAGAGATCATTAAAATCCTTAAGGATTTATCTAATTAACTCGAGGTGCATAATTGGTAAGCGATGTCACTTGTCAAATTTTCAACCCAAATTACATTTGCCTTCTGATAAATTTGTGTTCTTTTTACTTTTATTAAATAGCTTGGCTTTAAAGCATTAGAGAGGTATGAATATTTTGTTATTTATTCATTCTTTCCATTGCATTATGAATAGCGCTCCACATTATTTTGGACAAAAAGCTTTATATCTTGAAATTGCTTTTCAAGGAATAAATATTTAGTCATTGAAATATCTGACATTGATAACTTTTTCATATTTGAAAAGTATGCGAATGAATCAATGTTGTTCATTAGGAAGGTAGAAGTATCGAAAATTTATATTATCAAGATTTGAAAATCAGAAATTTCCATGCAGAAATACTTCGCCTGTAAAATCAATGGATCAATTGGGGTAGAAATTGTGGACGGACGACATATGGTTTTGAATTTCACGTTTATCATTTTTAAATGAGTCTTTCATTGAGTAAATCTGTTTCTCAAACGAGCATTAATTATTAATCGATAAGGAACCGCTCGGTTTTAAATGCATTTGTACGATTTGGGCACAGCATTAATTTCGTGAAATACGCTTGTTTACATAGAAACAAGTTTACAAACTTGTTTTCATGTGGGATAATTTATTTGATCATTGTAAATTATTTAAATTATGAAACTGGATAAAGAGCAGGCATAAAATTATACAAAATGCAATTAGTTAGGCATTATTAGAATTATTGTCAATTTAAGCGAAAGTAAAACTATCCGCAACGGTTCAAAATAACTTGCAGCAGTCGTTTTGGATTTCATTTGCATAATTATTGCCACAAATATGGTTCTCTAAATTTGTAACTTCTGTATTATAATTGCACGAGACTTTATTTATCTATTAAAGCCAAATGGTATTTGAAGCCGAAAGGATTGTTAATTTGTTGATGGGTCGTATACTGTTCATTCCTTATATGTACGATTCACATGGTGTAATTAGACATGAAACCATTTTGATGCCATTGATTGAGAGCCTTCCAAGTTTTAGGTTGAGCCACATTTCTCCATGTGGGAGCGTCCGGGAATGATGACGTGAACAAATTCATTGCTTGCCAACTGCAATCCTCATAATTACAGCCACACATTAAATAAAGTTGCCAATGCAGAAAATGAAGAAAAATATGTCAATAAATTGTGGTTTCCACATGACGTGAAAGTATAAGTGGAAATATGAGGAACTGGTTGAAATGCAAACAGATAACTGAGGAACTTAAGTCTTATTCAAATAGTATGAGATTCATACCAAAATTTCAGAGATGCTAGAAAATCAAACAAGAGGTATTGAAACGAATCATAAAGAGGTTATTTAAATATTTGATTGCAAAGAATCTCGCAATTTCAAAGTTTCATGTTTCATTTAAACAAGCATGTTGTTTTAGTTTATGATTATAAAATAAATTTAAAAATTAAAAATTTAAGCCGTATGCCATATTATAACGATTTAATTTGTAGCAAATTTGAATTTTCTGTTGCTCCTTGAGGCCGATTTAAGATGATTCATGAAACGACGATGGCAAGCACAATAAGCGTTTTGAAGTCAAACCTTGCATTTTTGAAAACTCAATTTTGATGCGAATTTTAAAATGGAGCGTAAACGAGGAGTTTCATATGCGAGGTTTTGATCTAATTTGACTAACAAAGAAACGAATAATTCTTTTAAACAGGCAATTAAAACGTAGTTTCTTAAACGAACATTTTTTACAATACAAAAACATATATAGTTTTATATTTATATCAAATGACACTCGTTTTGAGTTATCATTAGATCTCTAGTTGGCTTTAGATTTTATTTTAAAGTTGACTGTAGCGTTGGTATTGGACATTTACTTTCGAAATCTTAGGGCAGATAAATTTAATTTTAGAGGTTTTACCTGAGTACAATGAAGAAAGATATTTACAAAATTATTTTGTTATATTTGGCAGTTAATTTAAACGTGACTGCACGCAGGAATATCAGGCTTTAAAAGTTGACTTTATTCGGCCGCATCAAGTCTTTTAAAAGTAGTTACTTGAACTTCGGTTGGAAAATTATTTTTGGCTGATATTTCATCCTTGTGATTGCATCAATTTAAATTTATAAAATACATTCTCGTTCTCGTTGCAATCAGTTTTCACTTTCCTTGCCAATCAATATTTGGAATGGTGCTGATGAAATTGCCAATTAGATGTTATCTCCATTTTCACAGAATTATGACGATTTCTTAAACTTGACATGTCAAACCCTCCTGCCAGAAGGAGGTGCGAATTGTTGATAAAGTGACCAAATAAAGTTGACATCAGACGTGGAAGCAGGTAGTGAAGACAGCTAACCATATCCTTCTCACTATGTTCTATTAATAATTGAATGAATGAATTAGTAAAAAATCTATTTCCATTATGCAAATTAAAGCTTGCGCATATTTATTTGGAAACTTTTAACATTTGACCAATTTATATGTTTTGCAATTTCCACATCAGCGACACAATCAACATTAATAAATAAAATGTTTTAAAGTTTCTATGAATTGAAGTTTTATTTGCAAATAACGTTCCATGGTCAAATTTATAGAAAACTCAATTGGAATTGAGTAAATTGACAATTTTCAGAGAATATCTTCTTGATTAAATTTAGCCGATATAAAACACCAACATCCAGATACAACTTGTATCGAAAACTTAATTCATCAATCTAATTAATATTGGAAATCGGTTTCATGCGCACTGAGATAAATCATGGATTGACAAGCGTGCTACTTAGCCACTTAAGTAGGTTCCGTTAATTCACTGAGCGTTTTACGTAAAACAAACATTTCTTTACAGCTTGTAATATCACATATATACTGGTGATTAAATCTCCATTATTCAAGTTCGTCATTAACATGGATAAGATAGTGACGGTACGGAGCTAATTATTAAGAGCGTTCCATAAATTCAAAGTAGTAGCATTAACAGAATCGCGTTATCGTACAATTTATTCCATTGGATTTTTACCCTAAGCGAGCAGCAAACACTAAGACCACCAGGCCGCCATATTCCAACAACAACAATAATAATGTCATCAATTCCACTGACATAGCTTTCTACCATGACGACCTTTTTTGAATTAGCTAACAAATGCGTTCAGAAAATGTATCTCTGGTATTATTTTTAAGGCCAATTGTTAAGAATAATATTTATTTTATAGTAGGAATATCAATATTAAGCAATATGTAGCCATTAATGCCTAAAGGTTGGAGATTAGATTTGGCGAAATCATTTCGATGTCTGGCTTTATATGATCTTTGTGATAAAGATGGCCATTGACGTCTTCAACTAAGTTAATTAGAATTAATTTCTACAAAACAATTTCTCCCAATTGCCAATAATGGCTTATTTTTACAGTAAAGTAACCCAAGAAATTGTCCACCTATTTTGACCAAATATGAACAACTGGCAATTTAATCCAAACGCGCCTTGAATTATATCTTGTTTGATAATGTTGTTAACGTACAGTTTAATCGTCTCTCGCCTCACAAAATTCTCAAATCCTAACTTCTGTATATATGATTTTTCAATACGGATTGCTTTCTAGTAAGAAAATACTGACATATCGACAACGTATTTGATATTACCATATTACCTTTATTCAAATTTAGTACTATTTGCGATTGTAATTGTTTAATCGTGATAGAAAAGGAGATCTGAGTAAAATTGTTTTGTTACAAATTTCAGCGGCCAATTTGAGAAACGGCTGCATGAATGAGAATTTAACTGTTACATCCAAATCCAATCTTTTACAAACAGGTCCTTCACAGGGAGTTGTCACAAGTTGCACTCGTTCAATGTTTTCATCAATGACAGCCGAACTGGTACAGACTGTCACAGGCATCAGGTGCTTACTTTATGCAGATGGTCTTGTTCTATTGTATTCCGTCCCTAAGAACAAACCTCAAAAGTAGGCGGAAAGTGTTCTAAATTATGCACTTAAATTAATAGCAAACTGGTGCTACAACAACAGAATGCTGATCGACGCCACGAAAAATGCATTCCAAACATTTTCTTTGGCCTGTCACAGCATAAACCTGCTTCTAAAGTGCAAGGATACTACTCTAGATAACCAACGAGCTCACTTATCTCAGACTTACGTTTGACACAAATCTAATATGGTTAAGTCAAATTGCTAAAGTAGCAGAACGAATCTCAAATCGACTGAATGCACTGAAGCGTCTTACTGATTGTGTAGTGGACTGTGCATGCTCAATATTAAACACCAATTTGAAGATGTTAATTCAGTCAATAATGTTGCAGAGCCCTGAGCCACTCATTATACCCACAGAAGTGACTCTCAAATTACTCGAGAAGGCACACAATCGTGCATTTATTTATTCATTTTATTTATTAATTTAAATCAAATGGCAGGCGTCTTGATGGTTATCATTAGCCCTATAGTTGACTTCAGACTTCACAGTAGGAAGGAACATCAAATTGAAAAAAGTCAAGAGGGAGGAGGAGGGAAAACAGAATAGTGTTTCAAAGATGCGTTGCATCCAACTGCTTGGCCACTTCATAAAAGCAAACACTTCTTCAGAAGAAACGCGCTCACTGGCAGATTGAGGCAATCAATGTGAACTGTCATGCAGATCAATGGCTCGAAGTCTTCACTGATGAGGCGTACATAGGAAACCAAGCAAACCTTGGTGCAAATGCTTCCTCTCAACTACTCGCTTTCTTTGCAGCTGCAAGACACTAGAGATATGCCGTCAAAGGGGAAATTGGGGCCGTTGCAAAAATAATAATTGAATTACGTTGCCTCGATACGAAATTCACTAAAAGCAGTAATTCCTTCGTCCACAATGTCAGCAATAATCTTAAATGGAAGCAAAGAGCCACCCAAAACAGCTGAAATATACGAATGCAAAGTCTGTATCAGTTGCTGAGAGTAAAAAAACAGTGATCCTACAATGGATTCCTGGTCACTGTGGCATTAAAGGTAATTAGCTTGTTAATGCACTTGCTCAGAAGGGGGCAGCAATTAAGCAAAGCATAGACCGCCCGATGCTTTCCACACCACGAAGACTTTAGTTAAGAGATAATTCAAGGTGCAACAGACTTAAAGCTCGAAAAAGGTGAAATAGCAGCCAGTGACACTCTCTGACATAAAAAACTGGCAACTAATCGAAGCCGTTGCTGATTTTAGACTATGTACCACACATGATTGCTTGTTAAAGCACCTACTTAGATTAAGGGTAAACACTAAACCAACATGTTTTCTATGTAACCTACAGGAGGAAATTGTGAAGATCCACCTGATTAGGTGTCCAGCTATAAAGATAATGACGAAAACGCAAAGATACCGG
Source organism: Rodentolepis nana (assembly GCA_900617975.1). NCBI lineage: Eukaryota > Metazoa > Platyhelminthes > Cestoda > Cyclophyllidea > Hymenolepididae > Rodentolepis > Rodentolepis nana. Next base: position 11,314 of record UZAE01001615.1, read on the forward strand.
GTAGCTGGGAAACAGCTAATGAACAGCTATATGTACCCAGCCCATTTCGGAAAGCTGAAATCAACCCGGTTTGGGCAAGGGAATCAATTAATTAATGCAATACGATTGGAATAATGTAGCATCTTTGGCAATTTGTTCAAAAAGCAAAAGTTTGCAAACTTGACATTACTTTGTTTTTTGGGAAGACATCAGAATTAACGACTTCACAGTTTCGAAAAATTGTAAACGATATTAAAAGAGTTTGAAAACGTAGAAAAAATGAAATATAGCTTTATGGATTCGTAAGTTAAACAAATATTTTTCGAAAAATTCTTTATTGTTCTTAATTTTCTCAATAGAAAAGTCTAAAATGTAGTCTGTCACTGTCCTATTGGCTAAATTTGGAGTCGGAGTATGATATCAATTTTGTTTTCAGCTATTACTTCCATAGGCATTTATGTACCAAATTTCAATTAACTTTGAAAACCAACTCATCCAAATTCCCAATCAATCAGGAGAGACCAATGAGCTACTTAACAACTTAAGCAGACTTGATTTATTCACGAGCATATGTGCATAAAGAGGTCAAATTATCTATTAAAAATGGCAAATACAAAATGAATAAACTAAAATTAGAAAAAAATGCTGAAGCAATTATGTAAACTTAAATTGTCCCATTTCAACAATCCATTGTAATTAATTTTTTTTTAATTTTTATTTTGTCAACCTAGTCAATTATCTTTAAGAAATAATTGAATGTTGGCTTGCCAAAATTTCTTGCATGCAGCCTTATCTCTATTTGGCTGCCAAAATTCCACAAGAGATATGGACAGGATGTGCAATAAAAAGCCAATTATGACATGGTGACCCCTTCCTTTGGCGAGTTGATTGAGTTTGCTTGTATTTGAAGACTAACTGATCAATAATCCGCCAGACTCATCATTGGATTAAAAAAAATTGATTACAACTTTTCTTGGCCTAGTTGGCAGCCAAGG
>UZAE01001616.1:0-12284 GCA_900617975.1 Rodentolepis nana
GACCAAGCGTTTGGCAGGACAGTGAAAGGCGGACGAGAGAGAGGAACGGAGGAAGGAGTTGGGAGGGGTCAGTACTGAGGGATGACAATCTGGATTGTCAGGAGCAGACGAAATGAGACACGATAAGCTAGTTCGTCCATTGAGCAATTTTTGTTAATTGAAGGCCAATTTGTCGTTTGTGCAGTGATACAAGGCGATAGAGGTTCATAAGAATGAGAGACTGAACAGGTCTGGTAACCAGAGCACACAAGAACCACAGTGGCGCATAATGGATTTCTTCAGAGTGCTTATAGACGATTTAGATCAATAGAATACATATCAATAGTTGGTTTAAGCAGGATCCGGTGCATAGAGACCTAGAATTTGATAGCAACTTACAAGACATTTAGCACATTAACTCATCAAGTGGACAATAGGACATCATATGGCTAATTTTTTCACCAAGAGAGAAAATGTCCAATAAATTCGAAGCTGGTGGAGAGTTAACAAAATTTTTGACATACAGGTTTGTACTTGTATTTATAATTAAAATCGTTGCTGTCTCCGCATGAAGTTTGCCTATTTGAGGTAATTTGAAATGTTTGAAACTCTTTAATTTTTGCAGTGACAGATTATCAGAGAGGTTGAGAAAGAGGACTACATAGGAGAAACTAGAGAAAGTAGGGGAAGGATCAGTGGCAGATGTTGGAGGCGAGAGTGCCAAGTAGACATGTAGTCGAAATGTTGGTTGGAAATGTCATAATTTGATTTCGTCGTGATTAGTGCATATCCACCAAGGTTTGCGAATAATTCTTTTGGCAGGCATTACAATATGCAATTTATCTTCACATTTTTCAAGTTTCAGTCTTGAAACTGAAACCTTGGTCAACTCCAAGTCAGTTAATCTAGTCAATTTGGTTATTTAAATGTTGTGGGATACGTCATTGAATGCCTGCACTCCATGATTGGGAGGTGCGACCGTACAAACAGTGACCAAACATTAACCTCTGTTTGTTTAACCTAATCCGCCATCTTGATCATGATTAAGCTACCTGTGTGTACACTTTATTCACAATATACGTACTGAATAAACGTGCTCCGTGGTACACGTCTGTTTCCTTTCATAGCTGGGCTATAGCTTAGCGCAACACGTCTGTTTCCTTTATAGCTGGGCTATAGCTTAGCTGAGTCTGGGAGTCTAGCTGTAGCTGGGGTATAGCTTAGCTGGTTCTGGGAGTCTAGCTAGATGTGGGCTATAGCTTAGTTGGTTCTGGGAGTCTAGCTAGATGCAGGAGAATCTGCCACAGAGATTTCGGTCAGGCTTTACTAGCGTAGCAATCCGCTACAATGCAATCCGGTCAGGCTTTACTAAGGTAGCAATCCGTTACAATTCTCAACCGGTCTGGCTTTACTAAGGTAGCAATCCGCTACAAGTCTTTAACCAAGGCTTTACTAGTGTAGCCATCCGCTACAATGTCTTTTGTCCTGTTAACTTCCCACTTTAACTTCCCTAAAATTTAAAGTACGTATTAGTTCTCAATAGAGCCAAATTGGTTTAAAATGGCACAAACAGCAATAAGTTAATATTAAATGCTTAATTGTAAAAATAATTCTACATTTTTATAAATGTCGATAAGCAAAAAGAAATAAACACAAAATATTCCACATTACCTAAACAAGGCTAATTCTTGATTATTCCAAAACAATTATCAACAAGTAAATATAATAAAATTTCGTTTTTTTTGAAAACTATTAAAAAACTCTTAAATTGAAATTCAAAACCACCTGTTGTCTCCCAATTAAATAGCTGCCTTTGAAAAATACAGGAAATTTGTTATATTTGAGTAATTTAAAAAAAGTTACTTTAAACCAATACTATCTTTTGTTTAATTCCACTCACGGAAATTGAAATCTCAAAACTAAAAATAAATGCTCCATGCAAATGGGAGTGCATTTCCCGTTTCATTTTATGGACCTTTTACCATGCGCACTGTCATAACAATGTATTCAAAAGCATTTTTTTCAAAAAGTTCGACAAAAATAAGATCAAAGCTTACTTGATAACAAATGCCTTCCGAAGTCCTACTGAAGATTGTAGATACTGTCGGCTCAATCTATCTCAAACAATAGTTTAACATAGGTGGCATTTTATGAATCGTATGAAGGAATTAAAGTAGCGGTGAATTTTTTTTTCTATTTTAGGAGGACAACTGATTCTTAAAATTTCTCATTGCTCAAATCAGAGAATTTCCCACTCCCGGAAGGCAGAAAGATGATGAATGATTGTCAATGGGACGTTTCACCACATTTAGACATTTGGAAGTTTATTTTTAGCAAACCCAAGTTAAAATAATACCCAGAAGGAATAGATAAAGAATTCAAAATCATTTGCGTATTTCATAAGTGTGAAATTACATTACACCAACTACCTGTGAACTTTTCGTTAAGCTAAATAATTGAATGATACATCCTGTCTATCTAGATTTTATGGTGCCCGTTACATTAATCCTATCTACTGACGTCTATGTTATTGAGCTAATTAGAAAATTTTATACGTTTAACAAACGTTTATATCACATTATCATACTTGTATTTATTGAGTGCACGCCTTTATTCTCCCTTTTACCTTCGGGTAAATTGTTGTCATCTTGGTCAATATTCGGGGCATCACAGAAGGCAACAGTGAGCCACGAAAGGCTTTTAATTGTTACCTTAACAGGTCCAAAGGTCATAAAACTCCAAGGCGTATTTATAGTCTTTTGCTAACCAATTTGTTGAGGCTATAACGTTTACTAGTACTCACCATTTAAAATTTTTTTCAGAGTAATTGAAATTAGATTGCACTAGAAAGAAGAACCTATATCTAAAACCATCCTCATTTTCAAACATCTTAAGCGCTCTTTAATGAAAATTTCGAATGACATGAAACGTGTTTAGTCTGTTAAAAAACAGATTTTCGATGTGATTAATATACATAAATAATTTTTCTAAGTAGGTCTTGAGAGATCTCGCCGTTAGGCAAAAGATATTTACTTATTGAAAAGGACAACCACACTATTTGACTCTAGTACTGTACTGATTTTGCAAGTACTAGTACTTATATAAAGTATGATAGCTGAGCAGATATACAAAGACAAATTGGGCTTTAAGTTGCAGCGGATGGCTACTTTATTAAAGCCTGACTGACTCAGAAATCTCTGTGGCAGATTCTCCTGCATCTAGCTAGACTCCCAGAACCAGCTAAGCTATAGCCCAGCTATGAAAGGAAACAGACGTGTAGCACGGAGCACGTTTATTCAGTACGTATATTGTGGATAAAGTGTACACATAGGGAGCTTAATCATGATCAGGATGGCGGATTAGGGTAAATAAACAGAGGTTAATGAGCTTTAGCTTGAAAATATTTGTTCGGATCATGAGACAATAGTTTGTCTATAAGTAGGTTCCAAATTGAAAATTTGGAAGATTTGGTCTTAATAAGTGCTATTCAATGACAGATATCCTTTTAAGCCAATCAATTATTTAATCATGAAGATTCAAATTGAATGAAGTATTTATGCTGCTTTATATTTGAGTTTAGCAAATGTTTGTTGCTCTCATCATGCAAGAAACCTAAATTATATAAACAGAAATCTGTGGATTCAAAGCGGTGTTTTAACTGCACTTTTTACAGAAACTAAAGATAATAAAAAATAGTTCTTTTCAGAAAGGAAAACCTAAACCAGAAACATTTACTTGGCTCGTACGCAGCAAATTTTGATACATTCAATTTTAATTCCGCCATTTCCCTTTGATTTTTTCAGAAAGTCTCAATTTCATCATACAAATAGAAATTTGTCTCTAATTATATTGTATAAACAGAGTTATACTTATTACAACAAGAAGGTTATTTAGGATCTACACCATATTGGGCTAAATATATCCTACTTAAACCGACAACCTTTACCAGGTAATAAAATCAAGTGGTACTTAAGAGCCACACATTTGTTAAACAACTGGAATTAGGTGGATGGAGTTGGGAGAGGAATTCGAATTAGAAAAAAATACTGTTTCCTAAGAACTGATGAAAAATGGTATACTGAGAGGAACGGTATGGTTTCGACCTATTTGTGCAATTGTGCAAGTTTTCCACGGATGTCTGCAGATACTATTTAGCTAATTCCACAATGACACAAATAAATAGTTAAATTGAAACAAGTTCAAGAAATTGCATTTTAAAATGAAGGAACAAAAATGAACGAGAATATGGAAATAGAATGGAGGATTAAGGCGAAATGAGCTCGTGTTTCTCTTTAGGGTCGAAAGTGAGCAGAGTAATTTCTGTCCTTCTAATGGTTTCGCAATTATTTTAGACTGTGATATCATCTAAAACTCATCTCTGCAATATATAACTTCTATTCCACTTAGCTCCCCTAATTGTAGGGATAATCACAATATGAAGTGAGCAAAGATTATCTCTGCAAACTTATGAGTTCGTTTTTCCTAAATAACCAGGCTGTGATATGCTTAAGTAGCTTATCTTAATATTGGCGGGAGAATGGAATAATTACTAGGTGAGCAAATAAAATTGAGTGCCGATTAAGACTTCTATAATTTACTTTTCATAAAGCCTTGCATGGAATGAATGTGATTAGATATTGTCAAGATAAACATACAAATAGTTATTGTATATGCGCGAGTCCATTGTTCGACTGTCAGTTATGTCATGATAGTTCCATTTATATTTCAGCCTCACTTTTAAGTCTTCAAATATACAAATGAATAGATATTAAATGACTAATATTTGCTCGAATTCTTCAAGGTAGAAAAACGACTAGTCCATCAACTATATATCATCCAGTTTTATTACAATTATATGGCGAGTTTTAAGACCCAGAATCTTTGAGAACATTGACAAAAATCATTAGTGTTTGTATTAGAGGCTTTTGCAAATAGGCATCAGTTAAAAGAAAACTAATTCAAATTCTCTGTTGCTCTTCGCCAAATGAAAGCTCTGACCAATGACGAAACGGCATAACTCCATCAAGAGATAAATTGTCATTTTTCAATCTTGATTTAATAGTTTAAAAGTACTTGACAGAAAATAGTTTATGGAATGCAAACCTTTATTATAAAATGGTATGTACCCAAAAATATCAATATTATCTATAAAGGAATTTGACTGGTTGGTAAAAATTAGGAAGCTATTGGACAAACGAGTATTGACAATGCGTTAACTTGCCATCCAACTTGGAAATTATACCAAGGAATTTTCAGTCATTAAGAATCCTTAATGCGTTTTTTGTCGATCAGATGATTTTAAGATATGATTGAAAATCTGTTTGTTTATGTTTTCTGTCATAAATAATAAAACTATATTAGTTCTATAATTAAATTGTTACATGCGAGGCAGCTTTTAGGATGTCTAGATGTACGCGCGACTAAATTTCGCATATAGGCTAATTACCTTTATCGTCTTTTGAATAAATGTAAAAATAATATTTTAATGTCATGATATCTTGCTATTTCTCAAATGCAGAGCCAAATTTGACAAAAGTGTTACACCATAAGGTGAAATTGAGCGAATTCCCATCACAAACTAATGACCAAAGAACTATCTTTAAGCTCGAAATGACTAATCATTCCCTTACTTTTTTAAATATCCATATAAACAAAACTAAAATTGCAGGTAAGCACTCAAGAATTATTGAAGGGTAATAATTTTTAGAAGCCATAAATATGATTTTATTATATTTTAGCCCACACTTTTAAATTTATTCCACTTTATTCTTTGCGAAATGAAAATGGATGTTGTTCAATTGTGTGCCATTTGAATAAATTAGACACCACGCGCTTGTCAAGTAGATATAATCATCTTCTGAAATAGAAATACTCCTTTGAAATTCTAAACTCAGTTTACTTTTTGTCTCTGAAAGAAGTTTATTATTTGAAAATGAATTTTTATCATTTATTACGGAAAAAAGTCGTGACTAGCAGTGTAGCAGTCTTCAAGACGGCTGGAAAAAACTGAAAATCGGAATCGTTATACAGCACGAATTAATCAGAGTGGATATGTACATTTTTACCTTCTCGTCTTAGTGGGTATTCTCAAATGCTTCCCCCTCTTGTCGTCACAGTTTCATAACGAACATGAACAAGCCAAGATAAAGATGCACATTCGTGAAGTTGAATGTGAAGTATGTGGAATAATTTTGAAATTTGAGCATTATCAAAATTTTAAGATGGCTTATCAAATTAAATTCAATAATTCACTTGTTAGGCAATGATAAAAAGAAGTTTTGAAAAATTACTGTCTTGAAGCGAACTCGATGGAGCTAAAATTACTAGCTGAATATAGATTTACAACTTTCAATTTATTCTTGACTAGTTTTCCATTTCAAGCGAATTTTTAAAATCATTCATAGAAGTGGTTTTCATTTTCATATTTGCGGTTAAGAATAACAAAATCGGTTTGCCGGCTTGAAGTAACATTCAGTTTGCCGATATTTTGATTTATGCTTTAGCATTGTTTGTAAAAAAGTATTCTTCATTTATGGAATTTCTTGATTAAAGTAAGTTAAATTTAAATTTCCTGAGTACTTCTACAATTGAATTAAAATTTTAATATATTTAAAATTGATTTTAAAATTCAATCAAAATTTCTGCAACAAATTGAAAACGAAAGTTCATTGGGAATTCTACTTTTTGTGTAAACAGAATGCATGCCAGAAAAATTCATATTGTTGAAAAATAGAGGTAATCCTGAAATCTGCGTCAAATATTAATAAAAGTTATAATTGTGTCAATTATTTATGTTAAGAGAGAATTGGCTGTAATTTGCGCATTGCAAGACATGTACCACCATAGTATTAATCAATTTAAAAAAATGGAAATGACCGCCAATGAAGACAATGTCCCGTAGAGATCATTGTTCAAAATAATTGAATTGAAAGTTATTACTTCCTTTTTGGCAAACTGAAACATCGATACGGCTATTAAACAAGTGAACTTCGAAGTAGAAAAATGAAAATCCCATTCGCCGGTTTGCAATTGTATTTGACAGTTGATTTCAGAATTTAAAAGTGAAGAGAGGGTTTTGTTTGCTTTTGTCCAATCTAAAATATTAATACTTTTGGAATAAATTACTTTGCTTAAATCTTCAGCACCATATTTAAAATAAACTGAAGGGTTACAAACAGGGGGTGATGTAAATTGAAATTTAATCCATTTTTATTTAATTTTAATTTACTTTTTTCTTTAAGCTCTCTTCATCATTTCGCATTTAAAATGATTATTCTCAACATTTAAGTTCACAATATCTCTCACATTGTGTTTTATAACTAGCCAGACCAATTTAATTTGAGGCAATCTCTGCACTTCCAGTCAATTAATATCATTAATAGTATCTATAGCACAACTTCCACATTCAGCTATGGCACATTTGAAAGCTGTTCTTGTCAAGATTTGAGCAAATGGAGGTAACTTTGAGTTATTTAACAAATGAATTGGAAATGAGTTAGATTATTGCGGATTTGAACACAATAAACTTAATGAATGGGTGATTTCGGAGAATGAAAGAGCCATTATTTGTCATAATAAAAAGTTCTATATTTAAATTGTGTCCACAAAAACCTTGCATCAAATTTTAATAAAAAATATTGTTTATTTTGAAGCAAGCCGTTTAAGGCCTATAAGAATCTTGGTATTTATACTTGGAATTGAACGTTAAGTTCAATAGATATATGAACTTAATTTTCTGTCATTTAACTTCTCATTTGGCCTTTATTAAGACTACTAATTCTTAGATTTAGGCAGGAGTAATAGGTTTGATTTATTTCAAAAATGACCATATGTCAAACTATATTTACCTTTAAGGCTTGAGATCGGTGCTAAATGCCTGTCTGCTTAATTAGCCAATAATCGAAAATTCATTACATGAGAGTTTGAAAGCAGCGGTTGTCCTCAAGTGCAACGAAAATATTCAAAAAGGATTTTCGACCATAAGCCTTATTTGGAAACTTCACATTCAGTTTGTCATACAGGCTAGTACGTGTCTATGACAGTTTTTGAATCAGTGTAGGAGAGCATTTTGACATTTTTCGCTGTGGTTTGATGGGATGACTTATCAGACCTTGAAACAAGTCTATCATACAAGTGAGCATATATAATTTATTTTAGTACAGTGTTATGGTTAAGGTAAAAGTTAATATGTAGTGTGCGAGGAATCACTTCAGTCAATTACCAATCTATTATGATGACGATTGTAAGGGCGTTAATTGTCAAACGAATCAAAAAGTAATAAGTTGAGATGTTTCCTGTTGGTAAATTAAATGTTAATTATGAAACAAATTGGTTAAAATCTCTATCGTGTTTATTTAATGGAAAATATTTGAGCATTTTTTGAACTAAGCATTTTCATTGCAACGATGAATGCAAGTCATAATCTTTCAACTTACTGAAAGTTTTAGAATCACTTTTGAAGGATGAATATTTCGCCACCATGTTGTTCGTCGAAATTGATCATTAAATATGCACCTAAATTGAAAGTCACTTATCTACCCCCTTAATTTAGTCCAATAGGAGTAGAGAATAAAAATCGGGTCGACTTAGGAGTGCATTTCATTCACGTGTTAGATTCATCTGAGTTTTCATAAAATTTTGTTTCAAAGATGCCTCGCTTCAATAAAGTCATCGATTGAAATATAAATTGACTTGTAGCTTTAGTTGTTCTAGCAGTATTGAGTCCACAAAAATTTTGTAAATGGTTTTCCCATTTATTTTGAAATAACTCAGCAAATTGTGGATTAATTTACAGCCACAAGATTTTCAACAACTTCTTCCACTCTAATGATTATATTTGAAATAAAACCATATTAAAAGTGGGCATTTTGGGATGTTATTCGTGAATTAAAATAAGCTAATTTATTATTTTATTTCTTAATGGCATAATTGAAACCTAAATCCAGTTTGTTAAATATTAACACCCTGTAACATGAGAATGCATAAGGATTAGTACGATTTGAACACATCCCATTTTGAGTGAATTCCTGTAAACTCTCCAATGTAAAGTTAACTTACCTTGTAGCTCCATTTAGTTCATTGGTAATTTCATTCTGAAAACCACCAATGAAATATAATTCATAATTATTATTTAACTTTTCATATTTTAACTACGGCATATAAGAACAGGATGCCGAATAAAGTAAACCTCTGGTTAGGACGACATAAATAGCACCTTTACTTGGAAACCTAATGAGCTATTTTAATATTTCTCACCTATTGCCTAGTAGATAAACATCATAGCATAGAAAATTATAGCGCATCCAGCATAGTAATAACTCAGCCCAATTCCCATGATTATTTAGCCCAAATGAATTATATATTCGTCTGTTACTAATTGATTGCGATCAAAATTAGTAATGCAGGGAAAATAGCTTTGCTAACAAGAGCAACAACTACTATCACTTGCATGGTAAATAGATGTTTCCTGCTAAATTAATCTAAGCCAACCTCTTCATATTTTCCGATCCACCAACAATATTAGTGTCATAGAGTCTAACAAGTGGCCGATAAAAGACAAGAAATCTGTTCAAATAATTAAAAAGAGCCAATAAAATCTGAGTACTTGCAGAGTACTGAGGTGTTGAATAGCCTGGTTGATTCCACTACCGACTATTTGCATTCTGTTATACTATCGTGCGTTAGCTCATAATAACTAGAAAAATCTTATATTATTGCAAACAATGGAAGTTAAAATCGATTGTTATAAACAAAGTTTCAAAAATCGTTGATACAAATATGAATTTTTAATATAAAGTATTATTTGAAAAAAGGGGTGCGCGATAGACTAACCTCCATGTGGTGCACCCTGGGTACCGTATACTCATACGGCAAAAAAGTCTATCAACCGGCAGTTGACTTCTGACTTCAAACTACCATCACCCTACTGTATGTCATATTCCACCACTTTCACAGTACTCACCTTACCTTTTTCTCTACCTTTGCGTCTGTTTGTCCGTCTCTATTACATCTGTGAATCGCTCATCTGTTCCCCACCCCTCGACTTTCTTCTACTTTGATGAAACTTCCCTCTGTGAAGCCCGAAGTCAGCTAAATGGCTAATGATAGCTATTAAAACGCCTACCATATGAAATAAATAAAAAATTATTTGAAAAAATTTTGGGGCATTTATAATTTTCATGTTTACCTTTTAATGTTTACATTAAAAAGAGACAGAATATTGAATATATTACATAATTCTAAAGAAAAAGTATAATGAAATGTCAAAGCTTGCTATTATTTTGGCAGCCATTAAACGCTTAGGTTCACGGCGACTTGCTTTAAATCCTCATATTTATATTGCTTCTAATTTGTAATCTGTATAAGATTCTCATTTCACTATTTACGTTACAAAATAAAGAAATGAGAAATAAACTTGATTATTTTAAATATTACTTGTTAATGAAAACACTTCTGGTTAAGATTCAATTATAAACAGGAAATTTTTTTGAAATTAGCAAAGCACTCATATGTAATGTTGAATGAATTCAAACTCAAGAATTTGAATTAATTAAAGATTATTTAGTGATGCTCGTTGAGAAAGTCTGCGAATGTGTTGAAAAAGTGACTTTGGTGAGGATGATGAAGACGAATAAAATTCCCTTTTGAATAACTATCTAAATCCCTCATTCTCATGTTGATATGCCAATATTGAATTTTTAAGATAAGAATGACAGCTGACATGAATTCATTACTACTTCATGATAATATCGCTGTTAATTAAATTAGATTTGTCAAAAAATGCAAATTGAAACAAATCCGTTACTATTGTCAAATTTGATAAAACTTTTTTAAATTTCACATAATATTTAAGGTTCGTCACTAGCCTCAAAACCTAAAGTGTATTTACATGCGTATAAATCCTCATTTAAAAATTACGTCTTTGAATATTTAAACAAGGTGTAAATTTTGATCAATGTATCTTGCTAAATTTAAAACCGTAAAATATAAACAGTGCACAAATAAAATTGGCATTAGAGCTCATTGGGTGGACTTCGAATAAACAATATACACTGGTTTTCAAAATACCAGCAAGTTGATTTGCTCATTCCTTTATTGTGGTACTGAAAAACAAAGGATTTCGTTATACAATTAGGATGTGTATTTCCCAGATTCCACTTATTCGAATTGAGGATTTAACAAGTGAAATATATGTTTAACAATAAAATGAATCGTCAACTCAAATAGACTAATGCTCAATTGAATTTGAAGGAAATACAAGTTTATCTTAAAAACTATAAAAAAATCGAGCTATTTCGCGTGGCTGAGAGTTTGTTGTTTGTTAAAGCCCCACTTTTTAAGGTTTATGCAAAAGCAGCTAACTACACTCTCGGCAATAAATCGCTTAAATGAAGATGAAATACTGTAAAAAGTTTAAACCATAGTCATTGGAATATAATAAATAGATTGGTTTCATAGACCCTTGACATTATTTATAAGTTTTACAATTTTATCCAAATCTTAAATACGGAACACTTCTAACCTTAAAGAGGGAAGCTTTAACATCGATGAGCAAAATAAATTCGAACGTACTGATTAGTGAAAAATGGCACGTGTAAGATAATTTTAAATATAAATTTAAAGTTGAAGAAGCTGTTGCATATTCTTCCGGTTGAGAACAGAAAAGACGAGAGAATAATGCTCTGGATTTTCTAAGGAAGTAATAAAGTAGTCATTCTTGAAATTGAGTTGACTTTTCGTCATTGTGAGGGTTGAGCCTAATATTTGAAATGGTAATGTTTTGTCAAGTATTCTATTGTTTGTTTCTTTCTACTTTACACTTACAGTAGATGGCATTCCATTGTGATAAGCGAGATAAGTAATAATAAGCGAGAATTAAGTGGATGTCATCTATGTATATCTCGTAAGGTTTCCTGATGAAGTCTGCAGATTTTGCGAAGGGCAATACTGTGAATAAGGGGTGTGCGATAGACTTACCTCCACGTGGTACACCCTGGACAACGTATACTCATACGACAAAAAAGTCTATTAATCGGCAGTTGACTTCTGACTTCAAACTACCATGACCCCATTGCATTTCATATTCGAATAATTCCACAGTATTCACCTCACTTTTTTCTACCTTTGTATCTGTCTGTCTCTTTTACGTCTGTGAATCATTATTCTGTCCCCCTCTCGACTTTTTACCACTTGGATGTTCATATTTCTTTCTGTGAAGCACGAAGTCAACTAAAGGGCTAATGATACCTATCATAACGCCTGCCATTTGAAATAAATAAATAAAATAAATACTGTGAATAAATAGA
>UZAE01001617.1:0-12281 GCA_900617975.1 Rodentolepis nana
TCAACATACTCTTTGAATAACGCCCTTTCAATGGAAGATCTCTTCGATTTTCCGTTTTAATTTGATTGAAACAAAATGAGCAAATGCAGTATATAAGTGAGTTCGAAATAATCGAAAATGGGCAAATATTTAAACAAAGGTCGACCTTCATGTCTATAACTCCCACATACTTGATGATAGTATCTAACTTTAATTCATTAAAACCATAATAGATGAGGCCGATAAAAGGAGATAATACTTGTAATAAGTTTATGATCCCACTTCAAGATAGATTGATAGTTAAGCACATAATCTTCCCTATCACGAATTATCCTTGTGACTCAAATGGGCATATTCGGAGTGAACTGTTTTTTTACCATTTTCGTTAAATGAGTAGGCAAAGAATGGAACTAAAGTGATTAAAGTTTCGATGTCTGTCAAGAACGAAAAAACAATTAAACTTGCTTAGGGTGAAAGAGGATGAAATCTTTCACCTGGGGTTTAGTGTCCATAGTATTTCACCGAATTTTCTCTTTGAACAGTCCAGTTATTACTGATACTTCTTCCACATGCCATTTTTATGTACTCAAAGTTTTCTTTTCCAGAACCGAATGCATTCGAGGGGGGGGGGGTTGGGTTGTTGGGCTGAAAAGTCTATTTCCTACTGAATAGTGCTGACACGTGTAGTTAGGCGAACCTTCAATCGATAGAGGAGGAGGAGGAGGACTACTCGTCTTTAGCACCCACCCCACCCCGCCTCTCCTCCCATACTTCTCTTTTCAGCAGACCCCTCGCGATTGCGATATCATCGAAAGAGAAATACAAAGCCTTCCGCTAATTTTGCCGAATGCTAAGGCAGAGGTGGATAAAGTGAGTAATGAATGGTGGAAATGTATTGAATTTGAAGATGCTCAAACGTGAATTTTATGTGGATTTTAAATGTGTCACAAAAGCAGAACATTGATACAATTTTTTTATGGCATATTCGTACTGAATTATGCCAACAGTAAAAGTAATAAGCATTGAAATGCCAGCATTTCATATTTCAGAGTGGTTTTGAAAGATGTGCTGCCACCAACTATCACTTTACATGATGCATTTTGATAAGGAATAAAGGAGAATTTACAGATAACTAATTTAACATTGATGGTGAAGATTTAATTAGTTTAACTCGTGCGCTTCCATTCCGAAGTACCCCGAGCACAGGACTCATTTCCAAAGTCATTGAAATTACTCTCAATAGAAGCAAAAAAAGAACCTCATCCTCTTCAACTTGTCCCTTTTCTTTCCTTGGTTTTATGGGAATTCTAGCAACTTTAGTCATAATGCACCCTCTCATATGACTTACAATTTTCCGTTATAAATGTTAATCCAAATACCATGGAGAGATCCTAGATTTGGCCAGCAATTTTTAACATGCACTGAATAAAAGTCGACCTCTCGATGTAAGGGAGGCCTTTGGAGGTCCACCAATTGAGATATGGGAGGTGGGATAAGCAGTCCTTGTTACCATCAGCTTCACCTGACACTTTTACTATTTGCCATTCAATAGTAAACGATTTCACACCTTGCGGCATATGCCAGTCAAGATCAGGTGTGCATCTCAGTGAACCACAGAGTTTTAAAAGGTAATAAAAAGAATTCATCGGTTCAGTTGCATTCACTTAGAATATTGCATGCGGTTGCAAATGTCCAGTTGTAATTTTTTTCATTCCAAGTTCAATCAAATAACAAGAAGCATTCTATGCAGTGATTGATTTTTAATTGTTCATGAGCAATAGGACACAAGTCCCATTGGATTGTTCAGCCTCCAAAAAAAGTTAACAGACGGTGCAAAGGGGGGTGAGGGAGGCGTAACCGTTCTGCTTGAGTATTTTGGGCGACAGATGTGTGGAAAGGGAAGTGAGATCAGACAAAAACTCCATCCTCCTCTCCCACAACTCCCACCCCCACGTCCTTCCTCCCACCCTTTGAGACCCATTTGTGTTCACTCAAACATTTGGTCCCACGTGGCAAAAGTAAAAGGAAAGTTGCCTTTTCTGCGTACAAAACGCCGAAGTAAAATTGGCAGTTGGAAATGGAAATTCGAAATAGTCACAGACAAAAAATGATACGACAGTGATATTTGTGAAAAAAATAAATAAAACCAAGTTGATTGTAGTTTGAGCGAACGGTTACCTACACTACAATCAAATTATTTACTCCCATGTACATCTAGTACTGTGGTTACGCTTTTTGTTATAAACTGGTCATCTCCTCGCCATCTTACTTCTCCCAGCTCTACTTTCTTCTAACAGGGGTGTGGGATAGACTTACCTCCACGTGGTGCACCCTGGGCAACGTGTACTCATACGGCAAAAAAGTCCATTAACCGGCAGTTGACTTCTCACTTCAATCTACCATCACCCCACTGTATGTCATATTCGACCCTTAACACAGTACTCATCTCACCCTTTCTCAGCCTTGGTGTCTGTCTCTTTCTTTTACATCTGTGAATCGCCCTTCTGTTTTCCCTCCCGAATTCTTCTCATTTTGATGTTCCTCCTTCTCTTCCTCCTCCTCCTATCTGTGAAGCCCGAAATCAACTAAAGGGCTAATGATAACTATCAAAACGCCTGCCACCAACTAAAGGGCTAATGATAGCTATCAAAACGCCTGCCATACCGAAATCAACTAAAGGGCTAATGATAACTATCAAAACGCCTGCCATTTGTTATAACTTTCTTCTACCATAGCAAGAAGTGGGAGCGATGCCAGTCCCTGTTCCCCTGGCTGTAGAATCTGAGCTGCATCAACGTCCCTTAGGTGACAGGTGTAAGTATAACCCAATACAAATAATGTGAATTTCTTTTGGAGCTCGGGTTAAATCATGCCAATCGTCTCGTCTTCTAATGCGATCTCTGGAGCGATATAAAATGCTCTTCCCCTCTTCAGCATCAAGTAATTAATTGTTTCTTTTCGTGAGGGCAAACGTCAAGGGAGAACTTGCCACATCTCTTCTTCCCCCATATCC
This sequence comes from Rodentolepis nana, assembly GCA_900617975.1. Taxonomy (NCBI): domain Eukaryota; kingdom Metazoa; phylum Platyhelminthes; class Cestoda; order Cyclophyllidea; family Hymenolepididae; genus Rodentolepis; species Rodentolepis nana. Next base: position 2,993 of record UZAE01001617.1, read on the forward strand.
CATCCACTTCTCTTCTCCAAAGATACCCACGTGCTTTCCAATATGGGGAGGGGAGGGTTGTGGGGGGTGAGGGTGGGGGTGGGGTTGGAAGGAATAGGCAAGAATTGGAGTACGTCAGAATCCCATCTGTCGGAGCTTCCTTGAGTGGACAGAAGGCCAAATGCCCATCAGTAATAGATTGGTATCCATTCAGGTGGAAAATGGGAAATTATTTTAGATGTCTAATTGGAAACAGCCAACTTATTCACATGATTAATGTCAGGTTGCGCATTGACTTAACAATCAGATAAGTTAAATGCCATTGGAAATTTGAGCGGTTTCCAATGAATCAGCTTAATTAAACAATTGCCAACAATTGCGCTTTTAATTATTTACATTGCGTACCCAAATGTAGTTCTGCCTTACACTTTTGGAATGTTTCCCTGACTTCCGAAAATCGCTTTTGAAAGATATGACAGCGTAATTACAAGCGAATGTGGTATTTCATTTAAGAAAAGGATGCATCAATTCTAGCACACCCATCAATGTGTTTTGTTAAATTTATGAGAAAATTAACTACAGTGGGAGGGAGGGGAGCGAAATCTCCTCGCACCTTCTTCTCTCACCAACAAACGAAAAATTAAAAAAAGTAATTTCCCCCTCTTCAAATCACATATTTTACCGAATCGTTGATTGGTCAAACGACCTCATAATAAACGCTGCGATTCAGCACTGCACGTTGCCTTTACTTGGGGTTTGCGATAGACTTACTTCCACGTGGTGCACCCTGAACAACATATTCTCATGCGGCAAAAAGTTTATTATTCGACAGTTGACTTCTGACTTCAAATTACCATGACTCCACTGTATGTCATATTCGACCACTTCCATGGTACGCACCTTGCCTTACCTTCTTCTCTACCTTTGTGCCTGTCTGTCACTTTTACATCTGTGAATCACTCATCTGTTCCCATTCACTACTTTATCTCACTTTGATGTTCCTCCTCTCCTCTGTGAAGCCCGAAGTCAACTTAAGGGCTAATAATAATAACTGCCCTCTGATAGAAACAAATGTTACATTGATTGCCCTTGCTGGGAATGTGAAAAAGGAATTTGCAGAAGAGAAGGCCACCATCACGAGACTGGAACAGCAAGTGACACCACAGTACAGAATTAAATAGCTCTTTCTACCAATCACTGTTACCATCCAATTAGATTGTACAGTAATTGAGTAAAAATTGTTTTTTTCATTTCATTGTGCAGCATGTATTCGTTGGCTTCATGGGCCTGAGAGTTGTTATATTTTTGACGATTTTATGTAAGTTATAACTCGAGGTAATTTTCTTTTTTTTTGATATTCATAATTTTAATTATTAGTATGTACAATTTCGCATAATATTTATTTTGTAATTGTAACTTTTAAAGATGGTTTCGGTATTTACTAACTTGAAATTAGCTTTCATCATACTATTCTGACAACTAATGGTTTAGAGTCTTGAATCTTAATATATGCCGAGTGGAAATAATGCACTCTATGAAGAACTGATAGAATATGCTTCTCAACCTCCCTGAATACTAGGCCATATCTCGGGCATCGAAAAAGTTCTTTTTCCACAAACATTGGTGTATGTTCTTTACAACATTACTCAACATGCTAGAATTTTGTTCGTCGAATGCAAACCAAAATGAAGTGAATGCAAGTATGATTGGGTAGAGGTTGCTAAGGGTATTCTTTCCTGACAAACAATTTTATTGATAACGAGCCAAGTACAAGCACTTGCATAACTTCTTTTGATTTCGGTCTCAGAAATATTGAAGTTAGTTTTATCGGTCCATGAGGAATCCTGGGAATAACCTGACCGTTGTCACTGAATTAAAATAGTCGTACAATCTCGTCCTCTTACTCTTTTCTACTGCTATGCCTTCATGCCAGTTCTTTGACTTAATTAAAACTAAACTTCAAACTCCCATTAAGTCGTTTAAAATTAACGGTACACGCTAACTCATTAAATCTCATTAAAGTGTAACAAACACGTTTACGAGGTCATTACCAACGTACAGTGCATGCTTCGTTCAAGCAACTAAACTCACCATCTTACCAAAATCTTCTTTCAGATTCCCACAACATTTACAGCCTCTCTTCGACGGATTCAACTTTTGAAGGTTCTGACCACCTCCTGACTATCCCAGAGAAGAAAGACTCTTTGGTACCTTTAGCAGGAGCTCCAACTGCTGGTGCGTTTTTTTAAATCGTTCCTACATAATTCCATTAAGTTCTAAACACCTTCCCGAAATACACAACTCAAATAAGACGCAAGTGAATGCACCATTGGTAAATTTTTCATAGCTGATAGCGCTAACACGAATAAGAAAATGAAAGACAATTTATGCGAGTTTGTTTTCTGTCCTATAATATGAGAATTGAGTACAGTTGAGCTTTGTTAAGTAAGAATGCGTTTGAATTTTTGGTTACATAATGACCATACATTAACATGCTTATGGACACAAAATGCCCAAAAGTGAAGGGACAAATTCATTTGAATGTCTGCTTCTGTAGCATCTTTATGAGCTGTTGAATTATCAATCTCTCCATCACTTAACTAAGAGTTGCCAACAGGCAACTCGTATAGATTGAGACGAATGGCCAGTTAGAAAAGTGAAGAACCTTTTCGTTATCAGCGCTGAACTAATCAAATGGGGCTTATATTCATTATTTTCTCAGGCATTGAGTAACCAGATCCTATCTCAGATAGACTTTGTGATGAAAGTAACAGAGCTGTACAAAGCGGAAAACTGTAGCAATCGCAACTTCTCTCCCTAACCTTCTTCTTCTCCATCTCCTTCTCGAAAACATTCCCCCCCCCTCGTTCTGACAATGGCATTTTCAAGCCGCTCAAGTATTAATATTGGCAAAACAATTTTATGTTGCATTGGGGGGAGGGGGGCAAATGACAACGCCAATGATGTCGGTGGTATAAGCATGTCGTAATTCCATACCTCTGTTTTATAACTATAATGTACTTCACAAGTGTTGATTCTCATTCCTCGTTCATTAAAAGACTCCGCATCTACCTCAAATGTAATACTAAAATGGTGAGTTTAGACAAAAATAAATTCTAAGAAATGCTCGGACACTTTTAGCACACAAAACGGTGGTATATGTCTAGATAATTAAAATTAAATGGTGTATTTCAATCTTCTATGCAGTACCAATTCAACCGAAAATAGAAATTATATCCTCATCAGCACTATTACTAACATGGAATGAAACCGAAGACAAGTCTCTCAGCTTCAATATTACGCTTTACGCCGACAGCGTGTTTCAACTTTCTGAAATATCGCCTCAATCCACGAATCAGCGTCTGTTTGAAAACTTGTCTCCATTCACTGTGTATTCAGCCACACTTGCTTTTTGTAACACCGATGGATGTGGGCCGCCATCAAAGAAGACTTACGGCGTAACTTGGCCTGGCCGTAAGTAGCCCTAATTTAGTATACTTATGCAATTTAAGCAGTATATAATAAACCCGATATCTCACATTTAGCAACTTGAGGCTTTGGCAACGGAATCAAAATGAGAATAAATTTATTAACATTTGCTCATAAACAGTAAACCGCAATACTTATAAGCTTGCAAATATATTGGCCCACTTGATCAATAAGGTAAGTGTAAAGATATGGATTGGATATGGAAGTACACAGCTGTCAAAGTTTCATCGTTTGAAAGGCCTGAGGGAGAAACAGGACTATTTCGAACTTAGAATGCAAGCATCCCCCAAGATCTTGTGTGAGTTTATAGCTTAAAGCTCAACCTATTTTCAATAAGATGTCCTTCAAATAAAAAGGTGCAGCAATATCTGACTTGATTACGCTCTCACAAAGGATTTTCCAGTCAACCTGCCACCACAATTCGCGTTGCGTTGTCTCCACAGTCAGTGGAATATTTCGACCTCTATCAAAATATTTGAACTCTCTGAATGCCTTAACAGACACTAGTGCTGCAAGCACCGTGGGAATCGAGTCCTCGCGCAGCAGGCTTTCGAAAATCGTCTGACAGGGACAGTGAAATCTCTTTGCTAAGCGAAACTACCAGCCAAGGCTTAAACAACCTGGTCGATTGTCCGATGAGAAAACTTCTATCAATAGCATGCAGAATAAGGATGACTAGGTTTGCATAAAATTCAAAGGACATTCAACGAGGCATGCAGGCTACATTCCCCATTGTCATGAGATTTGAATGTGTGTCCTCCACCTCCTCCTCCTCCTCCTCCGTCGATGATGATGACGGTGATGATTTGATGTCTATTTGCAAATTTTTTAAATAGGGGCCTGGTGTTGAATTCAGGTGCCTAAGTGTAAATGCCAATCACTTAGGAGTTTAAGCCCTGAATAACGAACGAGGAAAGAAAGAGAATTTAAAGATGGTAGCACGATTCGGTCCCATGCCACAACTTAGAGAATGTGCAAATGGTTGTCAGTAAATTTGCATGATTACACCAGTCTTAATGACTATGTGGTCTTAGAACTCCCAGATCTCAGATCTTAGCCCTCTATTCGAAAATGTATGTATAGGGTAGTGTCAAGAATGACACTAATCACCGGGCCAGCACTGCAAAAAGCCCTTCTAATGGACAAAACCAAAGTTGCTCATGAGATCCCTCACGGAAAAGTGCAAAATCGGCTTATTCCAGACTCTGGAGCTGGGTCCAATACCGGAGTGAGGTAGAAGTCGAAGCTAATGGCGTTTATTTTGAGTAAAACTCCACCACAGTAGTCCAATTTCCTTGTCGAATGAATTTCATTTCAATCTAGTACATTTTGAAGTAAATATCAGCCTACTTTTTCTGATGAGACTGTCTTGGAATGTGTCATTCTCCAAGTGGTGTTGCATCATTCCTATCAATCCGTTGACTCTCGCATCTCCAAAAACCTCGACATTTATTCAGTAGGAACGTGCAGAGGACTTGTTGTTATATTTTACAACTACGTTTATTTAATACACTTTCTTGGATTAACTGCGTTTTGACCTATCCCCTCCCCCCCCCCTCCCCCCCCTCCAACTTTGACTCCACTAAAGATTTAAGATACTCAATCGCTGAAAATAAGCTTCCTAAGCTTGATTAAGCTTAACAACATCCTTTGAATTCGGATCCGCGTTTGAGTAGTTTTGATAGTCAACGCAGTAAAGCCTATTTATTTGGGCTTTCACATTGTGTTCACGTGTGAGCAATCATGTAGGAATGGGAAATTGATCAAACTAAGTTAGACTTTCCCAATACACCCATTCATTCCTCCCCACCTTCTAGATAACAACTCCAATAATGAACCTCCTTTATAAGACCACCACCTGTCAGATGGAATGTTGACCACTAAATGGCGATATTTTAGCTCAGTAATTTGCTTGATCGATTAACAGGTATGAAAAGATAATGAAACTGAAAAATCGAAATTGGCCTCAGTTAAGTCACTGTTCCTTTTGATCGAAGAACATGTGTACATTATGTGTAAATACACAGCCCAAAAGTTTTCAGGAAGAAATTTTTTACGCAACCACTCTTTCTAATATGAACTTATATTTAATGACATTTTTCCCGTTTAATTCATAAAGGATTCGATTACCCAAGTTGGAATTTTAGAAGCTCTAATCAAATAAATGAATTTATTAATTGTTTTTGGCCAATTGACCAATTGCATTCTTGAAGCAAAGCGATCCAAAAGTCAAATGTATGTTGCCATAAAATGCAGTGTCTGGAAGGCATTAAGCTTTATCTCCTTATATTTTGAGCTTTAAGTCTCAAAGGAATTAAGCCACCAGAGTTAAGTTAGAAATGTAATGGTGGCCAAATACTCCTCCAAAATTATTTATTTCTATTTTTTCGACTGAATTTTAGTGCCCTCGGCTCCACGTGAGGTGGTTGCTCTTCCGGTAGATAACAATGCATTGACGGTCATTTGGAGTCCCCCCTCAGAACCTAACGGCAATCTCATTGGATACGTTGCTTTCTCCCAGTCACCATACCATGAATGTTCCACCAGCCTCCCTTATCAACGTCAGTGCACTTTGTATAATCTACCAGCAAATGTCACCTATGGTATCAGGGTACGAGCATGTACAGGATCTAATGTGCAAAATCAAGGTGGGGGGTGCGGTGTAGTATCAGACTCAGTTTCAGCATCAACTTGGAATGGAGGTTAATTCCTCCCTCTCCCCTCAATAAATGCACCCTACTTTTACAGTATCAGTGGTTATACTTGTGTTCTTTTTTTGTAGGTTTGGATATTGGGCTTTTGGATGCACTTGCGTCACAAATTTTTTACGAAGATTCTAGTGAAGGGCGGTCTACAACTTCCATTAATCTTTTTATTCCATTTTCACTGATCCCTTTTAGCCAAACTGGACCGTTGGAAAATATTACCATGGTGGTTCAGGAGGCTAAATATTACAATGATTTAAATGAGAGTCAGATCAACCCCTATAAATCTTACCCTTACGCCACCGTTATATATCAGCCGAATCCAATTGAAGGCGTAGGCTCCGACTCAACTAAGTAATTTATTTTGTCTAGACATACAGAGACCACGAGAGGTACAGTGGATGGGAGGTGATAATGAAGAGTTTGGGAGAAGATGGAAGTGTTGATACGATTTCTGATGGACTATTTGAATTAGGAAGTGGAGAAGGTACCCCCAGAAATTCTCATTACTTCAATGGACCCCTTCAAAGTGGAACAACATACGCGTAAATTTTCCTTATTTAACTAGTTAAAGTAGCATTGCATCTTATCTACCCGAAACATTTTTTCACCCCTTAGTATTCGAATGAGGCTTTATTCAAAGCTAGGTTTTAGCACAACACGACCAATCTTCATTACAACTGAGGGTAAACTTTGAAATTTTGTCAAAACCAATTTACCACCTCTTCCTCCCCACCCCTACCTTTACTCTAGAGATACCTATATATACGTCTATGATTCTCGGAATTCCAATAGCATCTGTCTTCCTGGCAATGATAAGTTATACATTCTTCAGAAGAATTCGACTGAGGTGGCTAAAATCGCGAATTCCAGCAGAAGTTGAAGAATTCTTGCAAGTTGAGATTGCATTTGTTTGAAATGGATCTTTCAAAAGTAATGATGTAACCAATTCAGAGAAAATCTGTATATTAGTTGCAAAATTATGAAAAAATATTGACTGATAATACTGCATTAAAGTATCTGAAAATAATTAAAATAAATTTCATTTTTAGCGAGCTGTATCAACGTAGTCCGCCGCGGTAAGCGCTAGTTTTACACTACTTCAAATAGTAATCATTATTGATCTTATACTCTATGAAATTATTTGCCCATTACTGACTTCAATAACGCTCTTGCTTCTTGAGAGAGAAATCTGTTTAACCATTGCCCACCATTATACTGGCTCAAAACACAACGGGCTGTATCTGTGTTACACTAGTAAATACCAAACCATTTACTGATTGTAAAGATGAATATACAGAGTTAAGGCAAGATAGCTCGAAAGGACACAGAGGTCAGTAAGAGCATGGGGGCTAGGTCGAGGGAGTAATAAGCGTTAAAGAAGATAAAGTTAGAAGGGCAGAATCAACTTACCATATTTATTTATTTCTTTATTTATTTATACCAAATGGCAGTCGTTTTGATAGTTAACATTAGCCCTTTAGCTGACTTCAGGCTTCACAGAGGGGAAGGAGCATCAAAGTGAAAGAAAGTTGAGAGGCGGGGGGAACAGAAGAGTGTTTCAAGAATGTAACAGAGACAAACACAAAGGTAGTAAAAGGTGAGATGAGTACTGTGGAGGTAGTCGAATATGGCATACAGTGGAGTGATGGTAGTTTGAAGTGAGAAGTCACCTGCCGGATAATGGACTTTTGCCGCATGAGTAAACGTTGCCCATGGTGCACCACGTGGAGGTAAGTCTATCCCACACCCCTCAACTTACCATATTGACGACTACATTCACCTGTAGCATGGAGTCCGTGTTGGGCATTTCTCCTGTCCTAATTTTTCATTAAACACTGTACTACACGCACGAGAAAGTGTTTTTTTGAAAGTTTGGCAAGGCTGCTAACTAAGCCAAATTCTCATTCCTCTGTGGCAACGTGCCTGATAGTCTTGACTATGACCGGTGAAATTCGATTGCTATTTTATTCACCTGGAAAACAATTTTGTTGTAAGCAATGGGATGACAAGTTTTTTCGCAAGAATCGAATATCACGACGATGCTAGTAGACGATTTATAATTGGAATATTTTTGGATGGAACCCAGCATAACGAAGCATAAATTCAAATTACTCTGGGTGTATCGAGCAAGGGCATGTCTAAAGTGAATATTGGAGAGGGTTGTTCAGAACTAAATTGACTTTCACACTTTTAGGTTGGTACAGATATCGATCGCATATGTTACTCCATATGGACCTCACCAAACAAATATGTAAGTCTTAATATCAAGCAAACTGATCACAAAACCGGAATTTCACTTCTAAAATGCTCTTTATCCTAGTGTTCCACCAGTGAATACTATAGACTACAATGAGTACATGGAAAATCTGCTCTCTAGCCCAAATGATAACCTAGAAATTCAATTTCGCGTGAGTAGGAATAATTGGAGATTTTAAATTGTATATCTTCTGTTTGCCGTCAATTCAGGCAATAGGGTGTACTGGTTTTGTCATTTAGTGGCAGCCGTGAACCTCTTGGGCGAACTCTCAATGGAGATTTGCCACAAACGTATTTCAAACTCATTAGATTAGTTAATTAGCATAAAACCCACTGATAATATTTCAACATTTCAGCTCCTTGCATTGCTGATTAGGCAACAGGCAAATCGGCATCAATTGACCTCGAAATGCGCCACTTTGCTTGGGGGGAAAGTTGATGGACCGATTCCGTGTACGCACCTACAGTTGGATTTCAGCCAAAGCTAACCACATTCTTATTTCCTTTAGATGATCAGTCATTGGTATTTGAAGACACACAATGGTCGGATATGCTTGCACAAACCTACATGTTTAACTGTGTGGTAAGTCCTTTTCCTCTTGACGCTGTAAAGTGACTGTAATTAAAGAATTGAGTGTTCGCCAATCTGTCATGACGCAGTCAATTTGTACCAAATGAAATGTTTGACAAATTTAGGATAATTTTAAATTGCAATTAGAACTATTGTAGAAAGGCGAATTACTCGTTGCTTTACGAGTTAATGTAAAAGTAACATTCGTCCATATTCTTTAAAGCTACAATCTCAAAGAGATGAGATGGTTGAAATTAACTATTATTTATGCATTTATTTCAAATGA
>UZAE01001618.1:0-12280 GCA_900617975.1 Rodentolepis nana
CCTCTCGACTTTTTTCAATTTGATGTTCCTTCCCCTCTGTAAGGTCTGACGTCAACTAAAGGGCTAATGATGACCATCAAGGCGCCTGCCATTTGATATAAATAAATAATATTACCACCCTTGAAACAGCTACTTCCTATTGGTCGAATTTATGATGGTTGAGTTCCCAGTGTGTGAGATTTACTACCAACATTGACATACTCGCCTCTCTTATTTGATTAAAACGATAAAATTTCTTTTATTCAAAGGATAAATTTATCAACTATAATGCTTCTGCTATTTTTATTGACAAGGTCAAGTTAAAGATCACGTCAAAGTTGCAAATTCTCCAACAGCTATTCGACTAATTGATAATCCTATTTATCTATATACCTTATCAAAACATGTGATAATCATTCACTCCATTTTTATCCACAAAAGCACACCTTTTGGCATAATATGGGACAGAAGCAGTGAATATTAACGACTGACAGCTGTGCCAACTTCACAGCAAAACATTCACAGTCTTGACTATTTTCCAGCAAACAGTTCCTTCCACCTTGTATCTTCAACTTCAGCTGCTACATATTTACCCTCCTAGATAAGAGAGGGGGGGGGGCGGGATACAAACACTCCATGGTATAAGCAGATGGGAGCGAGAAACAAAAATCGGGGTGGGAGCGGAAGGATTGCTGAGTAAATATGGAGACTGAGTAAACACCCCGGGGGGGGGGGGCGTGCGTGTGCTTCTTAGGAGGATAAAATATGATATGAGACTTTTTTGCCCTTTTTATATTTAGAGAGATAGTGAGATAGGCGAAAAATTGAGCTGATAGAAATCTGATAGTAAGTGATAGGGAATTGATGAAGAATTTGACTAAAGCATGTATCGATTTTTAGCCTGAATTATGACCTAATAAGATTTAACAGAAGATTACTGGATTCTTTAGTGTTGTCAATGAGCTAGCTGAAATAAAGACATTTTCAGTAACTTCCTTTCATTTTAAGTGAAAACTTGTTTAGAAAAATGGGTCTCATAGAATAATTATGATGTTCTAACCGAAACACTTACATCGGAGCTTTGTACTTCCTTCTTTATTGTCCAATTTTTGGCATTGACGAGATTAAAAAGCTTCTCTAATTTCAACTACTTGTTAATAAGCACACTTGAGTTGACTTCGAATTTATGTAAGCTTTGTAATAAGCGCATTGTGAAAAGTGAAAATTCATTAAAATCGATTGAACTATCTTACTGTTAAGAACATCAACGAAGTACATCCTACTTTCTCAAACTCCACAACTCAACCTCGTGGGGATTGTTGAAAGAATAGCAAGAGATAATATTAACTATGGGGTGTGCGATAGAATTACCTCCACGTGGTGCACCCTGGGCAACGTATATTCATCACGCAAGAAAATCTATAAACTGGCAGTTAACTTCTGACTTCAAACTACAATAGCCCAACTGTATGTCATATTATGCCACTTCCACAGCACTCATCCTACCTTTTCTCTGCATTTGTGTCTGTCTCTTTTGCATCTGTTCCCCGCCTGCCGACTTTCTGTTACTTTGATGTTCCTTCCCCCTGTGAAGCCCGAAGTCAGCTAAAGGGCTAATGATACCTATCAAAACGCCTGCCATTTGAAATAAATAAATAATAAATATTAACTACTGCATGCAAAAATTTACAAACCCATAAGGAATGGCAACGATTTCATTTGCTGAGGTGTTTAACAATCTAGTACATCTGAAAGTCTTTCCAATCCTAATAATTAGTGTGGAATAATATAACCCAAGTAAAAACGATTATGAGTAAAATTAAAAGATAGTAAGTTTTCAGACAAACAAACCCAACAATTTCTCGAAATTGGTGAGAAAAGTCATCCAGGATCCCTCATTTTAAAACGGTTGGCAAATGGGTGAAAGTGCTCAACTCAATACAAACTTCTTTTGCTCTTTTTAAGAATCAATAGACCTTGGACCGTGTAACGCTAATCCGAGTATCATATCAATGATTAAATTCTTAATAGCAACAATATTCTGTATGTTTAACTTGTATATCAAGCAGGGAAAATGACACCGATTTGCACACAAAATCTAAGGAAAACTTTTCAGGACCTAAATGTCCAAAGCCGCTCTCTTATTACGCTTTAGCATTTATTTTAATGAAATGATAACCAAAGCAGCTTATCTTTAGCCTTTAATCAATTAGGCAGGTAAAGCCTAATATTGTCCCCAGTGTCAAATTAAAATCCTTCAATTTTTGTTTTGCGTTTCGAGTTAGAAGAAAGCTAGTTTCATATCAAAATAGTAACTTAATGGAAAATCAAATTAGCCTATTATACTTGATTTCAGCGCCTTGGACTAAATTTTAGCAGCCTCATATATATATATATATTAATCTAAATTTCTATCGATTTACCGTGATGATGTAGATTTCAGGTAACTTTAGGCATTAAAGTAACCAGTCAAATGCGAAGTTCATTGGTTCACAGTAAAAAAACAGGAAGCAGAATATTAAGTTGCCAAGGCTTACCATATTTAGTGCCCATCCAGTGGTAGCTATTAGAGCCATTTGACTCCAGACCTTCATGATTGGAGTAATCAAAACAAGTTTTGCTGTTTCCATGATAGTCCTGTGTGCTTGAACATGAATACACATTATTATTGGAACTGGTTTCACCATAGTTGGAAAATAGGTTCTCATATTCGTTGAATGATGGGGCTGTCGCCATAACTACCTCTTACTCAATTAGTAGTGCTAGACATGGGGAGTTCGCGTTTATTTTATATGTGCATATCATTGGATGCTTGTAAACTGCGGCCGAGTTCTGATTGGATGCCGGTGAGCTCTGATTGGCCAAGAGGGCGACTGCAGATGTTCTTAAGTTTCTAACATCAATAAAGCTTGTGCAACTTTTAATCATTAATAGCTAGTCCTTGAAAAGTCCGTAAAGTGTCATTAGCTGCAGTCAATCCTGTCAGACTCTCACTTTGGGCCCAAATCAGCGTTAGTCAAGCGATTTCAAGAATAGATAGATAGCGGGAGAAACTGTATAGGTTGAAATAAACGCGTTAAACAACCCCTTCTTCCGAATAATGATTTGTGACCTATTTTGCATTAGTTTTATAAAATCAACGCACTCCGATAATTTCTTAACTGAACTAATCTAATCTTACTTTGCTTACAAAGTGAGATGATCAGTCACCTAATCCAGTTCTAAATTTAAACAGAGAAATATTAGAATATGGCACAATGAGCTATTCCAATTTTAGCAAAAAGTGGGATTATCAACGGCATAATATCATCTTTATGGGTCTAGATTTTAATAAAAAACAATGGTTTGTTCATTTTCATCTAATAAATAAGTATGGCCCATTAGATATACGTAGAGAAATGGATATTTACAGATAGTGGAGAGTAAGTACTGATGCAATCTTTTACAAGCGTATTGAATACATATAATCTTCTCCTTCTCTTGCTTCACTTCCACCGTCTTTAGATTGATCTTGTTCGAGTGACTTTGTTAAATCCCCAATTGTGCAATCTTCTCCATATGCCACAAGCATAAGGTACTTGAATCGAGCAGCTAGTTCCTGTGGTGATCTTTGAGGCCATTCAGCAGCCAGATCCCGAAAGTGACTAACTGTACACTTCTCGATACCATTGAAATACTCCAGTAACTTTCGATCTTCTGCCATTGACCACGTAGCTTCCGTTTCAGCTTCCTCAGCAGTGTTCAGAGTGCACTGTTGCCGACGAGGTACAGACGAAGGAATTGGCACCACCGCCTTCTCCTTTCGATTTCCAAGCTCATCCTCCGTGTCGTCGGTCTCTTCATAGCGTTGATAGAAGGCTTCCGTGTTGAAACAGGCCTCGTCGTCAATTTCAATTGGTGGAGGTTGGAAGAAGGAGGGCGAATTTTCGCAGGGTTCATCTAAAAAATGAAATAGTAAAGAACTAATTTCTAAGCTTAATATTCGAATACAGTCTAGTGTACTCTCTTGTGGCTATCTTATATTTTTCGGCGAATTATTGATTTAACTACAATAGGAAGTACCAGTAAAACCTATTATGACCCTTACTTTTATCAATACAACCTTCATAATACCTAAATTAACTTACAGGGGTAACTCCCTTATTGACTGCTTTTGCACTCTGTGCTCAGAATGATGTCAGCCTGCTCATGAAATATATAATAAAAATATATACATAAAAATGAAACATTAAAAAATATTGCTACATCTGTTTTTACTAATAGACATGTTCAGTTCCTGCCTCAACATCCAACAAAGTTTACATTGGAGTTGACTGCTACATGGCATTGGAATAAGGAATGGCCTAAACCGGACTTTATGGACAGCGTCTTAGTTCTATGAACACCCTAATTAGCAGTTGGACAATACGCTACTTTTCATATTTTTATTTTGGATTAGCTTAAAGGCGAACAATGTGAGGGAAGCTATTTTAAAGGCCCTAAATTCTAAGTTGCTATATCAGGACTGAAGAACACATCTGGAAAAAAACAACAGGAAATCAAAAGTACGAACCGAACAAAAAGTCATCGCCGCCTTGAGAGTCTGCTTCTTCTTCAATCTCTTCTTCCTCTTCCTCATCATCCTGTTCCACTGCCAATGACTCCGAAATGGATCCAGGAAGATCATGCACCTTCCAAGTTTGTGGCAGCACCAATTCCTCAAAATTCACCGACACCTGCCGCTTTGCCAAGTCCGGCACAGAAATCTCATCGGTTCGAGTATTCGACGAGGTAGAGGATTCTACATACTCCCCAAGAGCTTGTAAAGCCTGTTGTGCTGTAGCAGAAGTGGTAGTAAGACAAGGTGGTGGAGCTGTGTTGTTGAGACTGCTAGGAGAAAACGCGCTTGTACTTGCAGAAGGTGGAACGAATCCACTAGGCCAGCTGATTTTCACATGATTCAGATGAAAGTTACATTCATCCACATAGAGAATACCCTGTTGAACCTACAAAATAGAATTATTGTCTGTTAAATCAAATAACTAAGAGTTAATAAATTATAATCCTTTTCTACTGATACTTTAAACTGCTAATTAAGTGGGAGTAATAAGGATAATAATAAGAATGACCTTAATTTCTGAGTGATACCCAGCAATAACCCTCAAGTCCAGAAAAGCGTGAACAAGTAATCATAAAATTAAGAAACTTCTAAATTGGCTAATTTTATATTTAGATAAAGCATTGCATGCTATGGGCTCGGGCATGCAAGAAAGATTAATAAGATATCAATTATTAAGTCAAATTTAATTTTTACTACAAAATATCATAACAAAGGAGGAAGAACGTTCGATTTTTGATATCGAACGCTCGAATACATTATACTAAAAAGTAACCGACAGTACAAAGAAAAACTGCTTAGTAAATCGGGCTATTGACCATTTGAACTACTATTTACTTCAATATAATGAGGTCATGCAAGCCTATTGAAGGAAATTTCTTTTCAATGCGCATATTTGTTTATCAAATGAGGCTGAATGGGGTGACTAAAGAATAGGATAACTAAACATAGGATTAAACTTAGAGTTGAGTAAAATGAATATTTGAACATTTTTCGAAAAAAGGCCCTCTAACGTTACCGGATAAGTGATTAAATACGCTTTGGTGCTTATGATTCAAATCCATTAAATGCACTCATTTTAATTCATTGGACTAATTTTCTTGAGTTAGCTTTACAAGATGCAAAGTCAATGATAAATAACACCTTACCCTAAGACTACACCGAATACAATGCCGCATTCCAAGACTATCGGCTTTAGCAGCTGGCCTACCACCAGGAGAGGGGGTCTGCAACTGAAAGACCTCTGTCTTCATTGCTTTCCCAACATGACAGGGACAAGGGCATCTATTCGCCGCCTTCGATTTCACTATAGTCGAAGCATTCGACGATAACTCTGTAGACGTCTCCCATTGTGAGGTCTCTACAAACGACGGGTCCTCCACAAGTCTAGGCAATGGTGCAGGTAACGATCCACTCTCATTCGGAAGTAGATTTGTACGAGAAGAGTCCACTCCCATGGAGGAAATTTTTTTTCTTGCCAAAGTATCGACGACCTCAAAAGTTTGTGGGAAATTTGAGTACGGCTTTTGCATGGGGTCCAGCGAAATGGCGGTTTGAGCATGAAGAGCAAACCGGTCTTTCA
Organism: Rodentolepis nana; assembly: GCA_900617975.1. Taxonomy (NCBI): domain Eukaryota; kingdom Metazoa; phylum Platyhelminthes; class Cestoda; order Cyclophyllidea; family Hymenolepididae; genus Rodentolepis; species Rodentolepis nana. The sequence continues at coordinate 6,159 of UZAE01001618.1, forward strand.
GGGCAATTTCTAATAGCGACCACGCAGTTCGATAGACATCTATAGCTGGTTTTTGCTTCTCTTCTTGCTCATCTTCTCCACTGAGTCGTTTTTTTCTCCTACGTCGACGCTTTTTTGGACGCCTGAGAAGAGAATCTGATAAGGTTGGAGCTTCGTCTGTGGCTGGAATTCGCAATTCTCCCGACTCGCGAGAGTCAGCTAATTTTCTAAGCCTAGCCCAAAGTCTAGTTGCTCGGGGAAGGGAATACTTTAAGAGGGAATGGATTTCTCCAACTCTTCGAAGATGAGCATATGTGGGATAGAGTTGAAATGATCTAGCTTGCCCATGGGTCAGACAGAGGTTAATAAACTCTTCCCAGAGGGGACGGGATGGCGAAAGGAGACGGAGAATGCATTCCAAGGAAGGTGGGTCTTCTCTAAGAGCGAGAACAACCTGAGTGTAGACTTGGCGACCCAGATGCATATGAATTCGATCTAGAAGACATCGAGCTCTTCGAACGTCTGATTCATCTGTCACAGTAATGGTTTTGGGGATATTAGGTAACCAAGCAGGACTTTCGCGACGACAACGACGCAGGAGGCGCGCGGTATCAGAAGATTCGCTGGAACATGCTGGTGGTGCCAATCCCCTAAGACCTCGATCAAGAACTACGTGAAATGAGGAAATTGTCTTTCCAACCTGAGGCAAAAAAGATGGAGATTGCTTGGGTGTGGTTCCTGCTAATGTTGTTGCTCTTTTAGAGGGAATTTTCTGACGAGAATGAGGAGAATGCTCGGCATTCTGGTGAGGTGTATGCAACATAAGAGGGAAATGAAGTTCTCTTCAAGGTTTCAGAGATGATTTCAATGCCTATAAATAAGTAACCAACCTTTTTGGGTGGCGGTGGTTTGGCTGATATAGATTTAAAATATGGCGTAGGTGCAGGTTCCTGAGTCGGAAAAAAGATTAAAAGGTGTTAAGCCATTGCTCTAAATTTCATTTTCGTCAGTGTGTAGAACACGGGAGGCTTACGCCCAAACGTATGTGAACACGCATGCATAATTGGGGCATACAAACAGGGAATATTAAAGAACGGGTTTTGTTGAATTTAATATCCAAAGGAAGCAAACATCTATCATTTACGATACACAATATGTACTTTGGACCAATAAGATGTGCGAAAATAGCGTAATCAGTTAATTTATTGGGTGGTAAAGCTACACGAATAGACCAATACAAACATATGAGAAGTATTCCAGGATGCAAAATGCGGCGAAGTTGAAAATTCGGTAATAAAAATGCTCAAGGTAGATTCAAGTTGTTCAACAGTTTCTGCAACAACAATACAAAAAAGAACATTTAAAAAGAAATTAAATTAGTGAAAAATTCAAGTAATTCTATTTTGAAACTCACAAAGCTCTGAGAGGGTGGGCTTCTTTTTCGTTCAAATGGAAGACTGGACATTTTTCGGCAACAGAAGTACATAACCATTCGCCGCCAGCTTCAGAGGAACAAGGTTAATTATTTCATGCATTTAAAAGCAACGGTAAACGTATTTATTTATAGTTCCTATCAACAAAACTAGTTAGACAAAAAAGGCGCAGTTTAAAGACAAATGAAACTTAATGATTATAGCGGCATTAAAAACTTTAAATTTGATATTCTTGAGCTCTGACTCGTAATTTTTAGTTCTGAAACTCAAGGGTGTGGGATAGACTTACCTCCACGTGGTGCACCCTGGCCAACGTATACGCATACGGCAAGTCTATTAACCGGCAGTTGACTTCTCACTTCAAATTGTCATGACCCCGCTGTATGTTATATTCGACCACTTCAACAGTACTCACCTCATCTTTTTTCTACCTTTGTGATTGTCTCTATTACACCTTTAAAATACTCTTCTGTCCCCCCCCCTTTCGACTTTTTGTCATTATGATGTTCCTCCTCCTCTCTGTGAAGCCTGAAGTCAGCTAAAGGGCTAATGATGACTATCAAAACACCTGCCATTTGATATAAATAAATAAATGTTCTGAAAATCAAATTTAAAGAAGCGTTCACAACTTACTATTTAGGGCAAATAAAAGTTAATTATTCACCATTTGGTGCAAAGACATCGACCTTTAATCTAGACCCAATGATGCGCATTTATTAATTTTAAATACTTGACTTATATCAGTGCTTAAAGAGGCTTTAATTCAAAGAGGATGAGTACTTTTAGATCGTGTCTATCTGCCAAGTCGGAAATCCCGAAACGGATTTAGTGAAATGGATGGTCAGCGATACTAAATTACTTCAGACAACAGAAGGAAGAGTGCAAGACAAATTGCACATAAACCCGACACCAGGTTGTTCCACCTCAACTCGAGTTAAGTTCTATTAGCTCAATTTAAAGCCCGTGCTCAATTTTCTGACTCTTGAATTTTGAGATAACTCAACATAAGTCGGCAACTCCTTGATGTAATGGATTAAACGAATGAACACAAGAGGTGATCAAGGACTGAAGTTGACCCAATTCTCCACAGGTAACGAAATTTCGAACAAAAATACCTAATTAATGGATTCAATTAATGCAGATATGAGCACAACCATAAGAGCCTTGCATTCACTCTAATTTCAATAATCCCATTGATATGAACGAAACTAATAAAAACCAGATGAAGTCTTAAACGGAATGAAAACTGACCTTTGGAGAAGTGCCTTTATGACTGGTTTGTGGAATTATTAAAGCAGGTTGAGAAGTAGGAGGAATTGTCTGAATTGAGACATTAGAAATAATACCACCAGAGACTGGTGGACGATGTTGTAGTTGGGTTGTGGAGAGGGGCATTTGACAAAGGACTACGTTCAAAGGAGGCATTGGCAATGCGGAAGTCCGTTGTTGTCGACTAAAAGAAATGAAAAGAAGTTTGGTGAGATTTGAGCTAGTGGTGAGAGTTTCCCGACATGCAAATCTCATCGAGCAGAGTTCAACGCGCATTTACTGAGAAGCAATACTAGCCCATCTACAAAAATTGACCGAGAGAGGAGAGAGGACAGAATGCTTGATTCTCTCATAATACTTCACATAGTAAAATGAGTGTTGAAAAAAAAACATAATCTTGAAGCAATTGGGATCTATCCTGGATAAGGTGGTTATAAGGAATAGAAACACACCAACAAACGGCGGCTTTTAAATTAACATTAGACAATACGAGTAGAATTTAAGTCTGTTGTACCCATCTGTTCGAAGATTACTGCCCCATGAACCCTCTGTGCGTGGTTGTGGTTCTATATTATAAAACGACTGCCAATTAAGTACACCAATTCTAGCTTTTCGAATTTTAGTCTTTCTAATGGCCACAATCAGAAACCACACCGATCGCCTTTAAATCATGGGATTTTAAGTGAATAATTTAAAAATAAAATAATCAAATTCGTAAAATTGAACAAATTAATAAGAACCCACTAATACAAAAAGTTAATTAGTGCAATAAAAGCATTAATAGTCAGATTGAGAGCAAAGTTTCACAAGGAATTGAAAAGGGAAGCAATAAAATATGGAAATATTGCACTCATTTCTCAATTCAAATATCAGAAATTTGACCTCATCTTTGCTGATTAACTCAGACTGTTCAAGACAGCTCAAAAATACAATGGTAAATGTATATGGTAGGAACTAACTTCGGAGAGACAGTACTGGTGGCAACCTGAACTCCCCGTTGATGTGAAGTGGAAGGCACGTCAGTGACGGGAGTTGAAAGATTGACATTCGTTGATGGCGACGAATATTGAGTTATTAAAGGGGTTCGATCAGACGTAATACTAAAAATTACAAGTAACTAAAAGCAACATTTCGCGTGGTGGGAGGTCTATTATCTCTTAATTAGTGGCATTTTCATTTTACATCATTCACGACCTTTTTAGAGTTCAGAGCGATGACAAGACGGACACCATACCTAATCACTAAGTCCCATTAAGCTTATTGGTTATTTTCCGTTATTTTCTTACCGCTTTTTATGTAACTTAGACGGAAATGCTAGTTAGTAGTTTGAGTTTTCACCGTTACAAACTATCTTCAGTAAAGCCAACTCATATTTCGATAGGATAAAGCAAGTTGAACTGGTGTAAATAATCCGCCACAATGGTTTCAGCTTTATGAGCTTATTTAATGACTTATACTCCTAGTCCTTCCTTTCACATATGTTCCTTTGACAAATTTAAATATTTGATTTAAAAGTAGCCTTACTTCATTTCATAAAATAACTATACGCTACTTATTATAAATAAGTGGTTATACGAAAGCAGCATACGGTGGTAAGACCTCGGAAGTACGTTCTTTCTTCACAAAACGGCAATCTACTTCTCCTTCTTCTTTTTCATCATCTTGTTCAAACGTTGTTCCAGATTCATTGGTCGGCCACCAGGTTAACATTGCCTCCAGAAAGAAGTTTTTCATGCCTTTAATAGCCGATAGGTATTTAGGTAGCAAAGAATCAATAGTTGGCTGTGGTGTTCCTGTTTGACCAAGAACAACCTGTTTATGCAGAGCCATACAACATTGCATATACTCCGGGGGTAACTTTTTCCAGCACAAAGGACGAGAAAATGTACTTCCAAGTTGTACCGTCACTACACTCCCCCCAATTACCTGATTCAAAGTACTCCCGGAGACGGTCCGACTAGCAAAATTCGAGACACACAGCCTTAAAAGACTCCGCTGAGCTTCAAGATCAGCAAAATTTCCTGACGTCAAATCACAAAGAAGAAGGTAGAAAGAGGACTTGGAACTGCGTCGAACACCAAATTTATCCCTCCGAATATCATTCTCGATATAGTTTTTGCGATTCTGCAGTTGTACGGTTGATTTGGTGGGTATAAGGCTTTTTCTGATATAACTGTACACTTTCGACTTTCTTAAATCTGCCTTCTCACCTCGTTTAGTTGTCTTGGTTTTCTCTCCACAGTTAAGTGTTTCAAGAAAGAGTTGGAATTTGTGCGGTGCGAATTCGATAATATTCGCCAGCCCAAGTACAAAGAGACAATCTTCGTCGTCTGTAAAAAACTTTTTAGAGAGAGTATGAGGTCTAGACGCCAGCCCATGAGGTAGGAGTTGAGGATATGCCCAAATAGGACTACGAAGGATGAAGTCGAGAACAGTAAATGGTAGGGGAATAAGAGGGGGATTAAAAGCTGAACTGGGATTAACTCGAGGTGGTAAGGGTATAATAGAGAGGCCAGCGAACTCTGACATAAATGCATAAGCTGAGGAAAAAGTATCATCTAGTTCTGAGAGGTTAGTTACATAAGAAAGAGGGTTGGATTTGGCATCTTGGAAAGTAGAATAGAAATCCGCAAATAACACACGGATGGCATTACAAACCGGTGTCTCTAAGTCCACCCTGTGCGAACAAACTAACAAGGTTGAGCAGAGAAGTTGTAAATGCATTGTAAGTTGTCGACGTAGACGATCGTTTGTTTGTGGCTCGCTAGAAAAAGAGAGTGTCAAAGTTAGTAAAATAGAGAAAAGTTTCAATCGAATAAATAAATAAAGAGCAAATTGTATTCACTTTGAGCTTTACTTGTCACAGGAAGCCATTGCTGCAACAACGAAACAAATTACACAGCATTCATGCCTCCTCTCGTCCTTTGTTCAAGTTATGCATATAAACTCTCTCGATATCCCTATTGACACACGTACATATGGCGACACTACTTCTCTCTCGAATTGTTTTGATGGAATACTCAATATATCGACATAAATTGGTGACCTCCACATTCTTATTACTCCAACTCCAACACGTACTTCTATTTTTACCATCACGATCTCCTTATACAAAGGCATCGTCTAAATATATGGGGTGTGCGATAGACTTACCTCCACGTGGTGCACCCTGGGCAGAGAATACTCATAAGACAAAAAAGTCTATTAACCGCCAGTTGACTTCTCACTTCAAACTACCATGACCCCACTGTAAGTCATATTCAACCACTCCACAGTACTCATCTTACCTTTTCTCTGCCTCTGTGTCTGTCTGTCTCTTTTACATCTGTAAATCCCTCTTCTGTTTCCCCTCTCCACTTTTCTCACTTTGATGTTCCTTCCCCTCTCTGAAGCCTGAAGTCAACTAAAGGGCCAATGATAACTATCAAAGCGCCCGTCATT
>UZAE01001619.1:0-12270 GCA_900617975.1 Rodentolepis nana
GTTCCTCCCTCCCCCCTCTGTGAAGACTGAAGTCAACTAAAGGGCTAATGATAACTATCAAAACCCCTGCCATTTGATATAATAATAATATTGACCTGTTATAAATTGAAAAGGGAAACAGGACGTAAAACCCACTTTCTTGTTGAATAAGTTGAAGTCTCTCTTCCGTGTGAGCCAAAAGAGAGTCAAATTCCAAAGACTTGATAGGAAGAGACGGAGGACGTTTAGATTGGGTCTCCTTGTCTCCTCGTCCCGTTACCAATTCCGAAACTGATGCAGTTTCCTTCTCTGTCCCTGTTGCCGTAGACTCAGCCTGTGCATTTTCCAAATGGCATTTGAGTCGTTGATTATCAGACTCTAATGAGGCGATTTGATCCATAAGGTGTTGGGTTTCGTTATACCAGCTCTGTTGCATTAAATCTAGATCCTTACGGAAAATAAAAAAAGAACATTTTGACCAGGCTTATAGTACTGGCAACTCGACCAACTCCAAAAAACAACGAAAATTCGTCATTTTTAAGACTTGATGTACGAATTGTAAGTATTTTACCTGTTCAGAAATTCAGTCTTGCAGCTTTTTACATTTGTTAAAGAAAATCGGAGAAACGATTAATTTTATGATCCTCTAAACCAAATGCTCAGAAATGAAAATCTTTTGTTGGCAAATTTATACTTTAAATACAATATACCAACTAAGATAAACGTACATGGATACAAGAGTGAAATAGCACAATGAATATTAGCTTCTGATTCTAATCAATAAGCGATTTCAGGGGCTCAGAACACTTTTGATCGATGCTCAATTTTATAATTTTTTAATGAGGGTCTGACAATAGATAAAAGTCAATACACTCCACTAAACATGAAAACTGTGATAAGTGATAAGTGCAAAAATAGTGATCTTCGTAAATGAACAGAAGAAGCTGATAAGTTAAAGGGTTTGATAACATTCGTAGTTGATGAAGGGTGGGGAAGTGAGCTTATAGGGACTCATTAAAAAATTAATACAAGTAGAAATAGAATCCCACATTGACTCTAAAAAGAAACGAAACTAGAGAATTTTGCGTCTAACAAAATTTAAATAAAAAGAGAGAGGTTTTAAAAATAAATAAGTGCTTAGAAATGGTAAACTTTCAATATTTTGACCGATACATCTTCTAGTTTACAGGGGAAATAATACAAAACCAACGCCCAAGACCGAATCTTTCACATAGAGCAATAGAATTAAGATAAGGAAAAAACAATGCCAAAATTACCGTATTAAAATCCGGAAACTCATTTTTATTGCGTTCAGCTTTAAGTGCATCATTCTTTTCTTGTAGTTCTTCAATCAATTTTTCGGCATCTGACGAATGGTTGACACAAAACTCAAGTTCTTCAAGTGCACGAATAACCTTGAACATCAGACCTTCGAAATCATCCGAGCCATATTGATCAATTAGGAGTTGTAGATCCTGGCCAATTATAGATGCCGCTGAATACACGTCGGTAGCGGTGCATATACTCATCTATAGAAGATTATAATTTGGTAATACTTAACTTTCGTGCTTATAAGCGATGAACCACATAATCAATATAATCGTGATTTCAAAATATTGGGAATGAAAATAAATCGGAATCAATACTACCTTGATACGCTTCAGGTATCATGAATATGGGCCGAACATTTATTGGCAAGACCTTGCAAATTAGTAAGATAAAATAAAATTAATATGTAAACCATAAAGCATTTATTTGAACAATGATTTTATTGAGATAAACGAAACAAATCGAACTTTTTATATTGAAAATATAAAATTCTCTTATAACTACGCCCCATCCAACCTGTTGGTAGGTAACCAAAATTAATAATTAGATTTGAAAAGCCCATCACCATTTAGTATGCTACTTTGCACGGAATGATATATTTTGCCATCTACTTATCGAAATAATGGTGAATTAAATTTCATGATTCTCCCATTGGTTCTACCAGAAAAACTTTCAGCTTTGACCTACGTACAAAATCTCTCAAATTGCCGTTTTGTTGTATTGTAATGAATACCACCCTACATCCTAATAGGGATCTACTCGATCCGGAATTCCAATCATACAAGCTTTCTCTTCAAAAGGGTTTCATAATTACAACGTTAGATAATGACGGTATTCAAATCTATTTTTTATTTTACGTCGTTTTCATTCGCAGGGATTGATCTAAAATCCCTTCCGCAAGATAATTTTTCGAAGTTAAATATTTGCCTTTCTTCTCTACATAATTGTCTGTTTCAAGATAGACTTAACCCATGCCATCTTTACTATCGAACTTCGACAGGAAAGGTGATTATTTTATTTTAATCTTTTTAATTATTCAGATCAAAGCCTTGGCAATTTCTTCACGAAAAGAAGCCTTTTCTAGTGGTGAAACAGTTTTCACTATTCCGAGCGAGGAATATTCAGATTCATCCGTAATCTACAATACATCGCTTATTTGCTTGCGTGATTATGCATTGTTGTGTACTGGTTCGGATCATGTTTATTTGTTACATACTGGAGATAGATCGTCTGATGTTCTCTCATCATGGAAAGTCGTTTATGAGCAACAAGTTGATCTGCTTTCTAAATCCGGCTATCTTGTTGATGCCGTTACAACTCGTACGTGTGATGGCAAACTACAAATTGACTACATTCTCCTTTCCGTATACAAATCTGATGACGAAATGTCGAAAACTTATTTGGATTGGTTTACTATTTCCGGAACCGAGGAAACTTGGAGCCAAACAAGACACAGACGCCTTTGCTGCGTCACTTTTCCTGACCATGTGGCTTTTGAAGGACATGCTGAATCACTAACCGTTCGTTCTACCAAACCTCTTATTCCTCTTCTGGATACGTCTAATTCCGATATTAAACCACCTTCTGCTAAACCTCAAACTTCTATTGAGACCATAAAATCTGAAGATAACAGCCAAGATGTTACTTTTACATGGATGCAATCCCTTCCTTCTCTATCGGAAGGAGATTGTAGCCTTATAAACATTCTCGTGAAGCTTAGCGATCAACACAAGATCAGTGACCCCAAATGTGGTGTTTATGTTGTCTGTAATCCATGCGAAGAAATTGAAGAGGATCTTAATTCATGCCGACTCGATCTTTCAATTAAAACTGATGCAGGTGATGTTAAGCTTTGTTCTGCTCGGTTGTTTGCTCCGGTAAAAGCTAGTGGTACAATGTGGACTTATGATCGTGAGACGAATAGGTTAGCCGAAATCTACTTTACAAACCCATATCTACTAATACCATATAAGTAACAATTCCCATTTCACTCTCAGTATTGATATCACACTAGTTAAAGAAGAACCAGGTACCTGGCCTCATCTCCTTGCAAATCCTGATGAAGAAAAACGCCTTGGCTTAAAATATGATGAAGAATCTTTGCCCACCGTTTCTAACATTGTTACTGATGAACCGATGCAGAGCTGCTTCAATGTTGAACAATTGGAGGATGTTGACATGATCCATGACAATGATGATGATGATTCGATATTGCAGCGCATCGACGGGACTACACTGAAAGCTGTTGTTAGAGTTAGTTTTATCAATTTTATTTCATTCCTTTTAGTTAGAATTACACCTCTTAGCATGTGTTAATTTCTTATTAGGATTCGTGCCTTCCTGTTTAATAAAACAATATTGATCTAGTTTTTTTCTGATGCCAAAACTTAGTTTTTTACGGCTAATTTAAAACTTTGTCCATTTTAAGTAACCTTCCGCGTTTTTTAGAATATGTTATCTGTTACCCGTTTTCTTTTTATTTATTGAAAATGTAAAGACTGATTTTGTAAGGAATAAATATTTTCCTCGGTTTTGTTCTCTCATGTGGTCACTGCCCTGCTCGATTATCCTTTGTTGATTAAAAGCACATTTTGTGTAAAATTGTCACCATTCAAGCAAAATTGGGAGGAAGTTTGCAATTTTGTAATTCTTATTGACAAGTTAGATTTCGAGACTAACGTCCACCTCGAATGAAGTGTATACTGCCTTTCTACTCTGCTAGAATCTTGGCTATTTCAAAGTGTGTGTACTTAAATAACGTAACCCATAAGTCCAGATTAATCGGCCAATTGGTAAGTACCAATCACTCTATACATGAGCTCATTCATAAAATTAGAGTCGATTTCTAAAGTTTGTGTTCTATTATGCTGTTCTCCGTTTCAAATGCTTTTCACACCTTGAATTTTGGGAGGTTCTTAAGCATAACATCATCTTTTATTCTGTCCAATTTGTGGCATTTTCTCGTCGCTTTTGCATTTCAGTTAGTATTCAACTGTTCTTTGATAACTTGATGTCATGTCTGAGTTTTATTGGTTATGGGACACTGTGGTTCCGGTAGTAAATACCAATTAATTATTATCTGTTTGCTGTCATATTAAAACGAGAAAAGGCTACATTGTGTTGAGGGTAGATCGCTGAGTAATCATTGGTTTGCATATGCTCTTTCTTGTATTAAATTTCCTTTTCATCACTTGTCGAAAAAGCTTTATAATTCTTGTAGCGAGGCCCATCTATAGGGTTTTATTTACAAATCGTATAACAAGGGAGGAGTTTGTTAGCAGTGGCTTAGTGGCTATCGAGTAGGCTTGGCCCCTTTTACAATGCATGAGAATGACACCCATCGGTGGTCATCCAGTGTTTCTCGTAAGAGTTTTTCTGCTATACGTTTCTTCACCCATGCCAGGTGTTTTGGTGTGAGGTGTTTTGCAGTTATTCTGTCAGTTTAAGGTACCAGTTGGCTTAGGAGATATATTACTTCTGATGTGACATAGTTTGTTGGTCTGGGCTTGCTGGGGAATTGAATCACAGCTGCAACGGTTCCTCTTCTCTAAAGTTTCTGAAAACTCTGCGAGTTTTTCATTCCTTAATTCACATTGGGCCAAAAGATAATCCTCTTTCCAATCAATTGCCTTAACGCGTGGAAGTTGGTAAGTCAAATCCAGCTACTCTTTGGCAGACGTTTTTTTATCGGAAAATCAATTTTCACTAGTCTCCTTTTTTAACTATTATTACCTAATATTGAGTATCAAACTAGTGTCCTCTGACCACACAGACACATAAACTGACCTATATGACACTGACTAATGTTGTACTGCATTTTTTCTGCTCTTATTTTCAAGCTAATTTGAAAATTATAAACACGGTAGTCTGGTAAGGGAAAAACCATGTTGTAATCTTTTATTTCATTCTGGAAGCTCATAGTTGTCCAATTTTGGCAATGTACGTAGTTAACTTTATGATATATAAATATTCCAAAGCTCAAATTTCATTAATTGCTCCCTGAGTTTCTGGTTTATTTGTCGATCAATTGATTTAATTGGATGGTTGGATGGTGTACCCTAGAACTATGGTTAAGCAAATGAGAGTAGGATGGGCATTCTAAGCCAGGTGAAGCTCACCAAATAAACTCTAATCTAGACTTGGACGTTTGCATACTTCATTAGTAAGGCCACAAATACTCATACTTCCAAAAGTAGGAAGAATACTTGTGACTAAACGGCAGTTTTCAATAAAGGTTTACATACATGATGAATGATTGGTAGTCTGATTAGCCAATAATTGAAGAGAGTCCGCTTCTTCACAGATTGTCTTTTTCATATCAAGGTGTGTGTTCGCGGGAATCCCTTCGAATCGATAATAAAACACATGAAAGGAAAAAAATCTTTCTAGTTTTTTTATTATGCTTAAAATAGTCAATTGAACGTTTTAATAGCTACGTAGGAAATCATTAAATGCCTGGTTAGCAAATAACCTCGACAGTAGTGAGATTGCGTTCTCAGACCTAATAATCGGTGATCCAGTTCACGTAGCCACATAGATGAATCGAAGGTATTTCACTTGGCTTCATAACACCTTGTCCTACCTCGACAGAGGTGAATTATGTGAACTGTTGCATGCCTTTTTCCATGAAATCACCATGGAATGTTGGTGCGAAAATTCCTCTTCTGTGGTTTTTGTAATGTTACATATGACTAACCGTAAGGTGTGTTTTACCTCTGAGTAATTGCCTTCTGTTGTGATTAATCCGAGTCAGCTCTATTTTCTGTGTTATGCAAGAGTCGGCATGAATCATTATTCCATACACGTCATTCGCACACGAGTTCTCAACTCTCGTGCCTTTTTGCGTCTGTTTGAGGTTTTCATATGATAAACTCTTTTTTTTGCGGTAACATTGTTTCGTGAAATCATCACAGTAATTTTGACAATCAAGAAGAACAAAAAACATTTCATTCAATTTCAATACACTTTGACTTTCTAAGTTGTATAGAATTGAGTGGTGTTGTCATTTGCCTTTTCAAAATAGACCACTTCTCAATTTTCCACTCTTATCAAGTACATTGAATCTGATTTACGCAATGTTTACAGTGTTACAACAGAAATATCATATAAATTCACTGCCGTAGTGACAATGTGGTTAATATTCTTGTGTGCCATTTTCAATATCACAAGATTGAACCCCATCAACACGCACACACTTTCAGTGAATAGCGATGATGTCCAAGAGTAGTGTAGTAGAATGTGAGTTCGTGCACCGAAGAGGCTCTAAAATGTTCAGCATAAGTACCAGAGGCCAATCCCCATTAAATATCAATTATTTGCGTCATTACAGGCTCGCCTTGGGTGAACTGCATTGATGTCTGCTGCGTTAAAATTGTTGTTGGTCTCAATTACTTGCTTAAATTGTATTAAAACACCAATATGTCGAAGTGACATATTTCACCACGGTATCAAATCAGTCGATGAGCGAGTTGTTAATACCATGAATGTAATTATCACCCATGAAATTGGAACTTCAGAACACTATGCAGCAACTGTTTCCTTCAAGAATATGCACAACTCAAAGCATTAAGTATTCTCTTGCTTTTTGTTGCATTTGTTCACATGCTTTCTCTTGATTGTGAGTGTTATTTCTTTTGCTTTACATGAGTACGTTGGAATGTGTCATCACAAGGAATGCTCCATTCATCCAACATGGCCATTCCGTGGTAGTTGACGGCAATCATGGTTTTCTCTATTGATCAGTTATGATAGGTAAACTTTTTTTATTGGGTAGAAATTGCCCCATGAAAGGTGTAGTAAATGAATTACTGCTTATATCAGGAAGGTCTTAAGAGTGTTGCTGTAAGGGTTTCGTGACTTCCCTCATGATCATTTACAATTGATAATGTCGTGGGTTATATGAAGTGAGGGGGCTGATGTGAAGAGAACTTGCGAACACCTATGTAGTTGTTTTGCAGATATAATTTGAAATATATATGATATATAAATTCTATTATATATTCGTACGTCATTCCCCGCAGCATTCTATTGTTGCTTAATTTTTAAAGGTAGGCAGGTGTAAATTGAATTAGTTATGTCTTTTCAAGAATGAACGTTTTCGGTCACATTAGCACTTTCTTAATCCAGTTCACATTCTTCTGATTGCTCCCCCCCACACGTGCAAATTTAACATGAAGGTGCAATATCAGCCGTTGTAAACAACGGCTCAGCTACATTCTTCCACCCATGTCTCTTTCGACATACAGGATTGGACGTGTTCTTTGTCCTCGCCTTGTGCGTAAAAATACGTATTTGTCATTTTGTTAACGAGTTGTCTGTTAAAATTATGTCCAAGAGACCCCAAAACACAAAGCCCTTTCTTTACTCCTAATGAGTGCACTCAGTTACTCTCCCTGAGTGCAATTGCCAACCAATGACAGCTTTGAGATTGGGGTTTAGCCATCGCAGAGTTTACGGTTATCAACTTAATACTGTGAACATCGCATCTGTTTGTGGGAAACTCTAATGGCAGACCCCAATAAATTCAGTTCAGCACAAAATGAATGAATTATTTGTTAAAAGCACGGCCTTGTGTGAAATGATTCAAAAGACGTAATTAATTACTTTAAGAATTCTAAAATTGGGGGGGGGGGGCAGTTCACGATGGCTGCATTTTCCACAATTTGCATTTGTGCTAGCATGAAAAGCTCAAGCGATTTAGTTTTGCCTCTATCTCACTACAGTTCAACTTAAGTGCAAATACATTCTTGTCTTTTTTAGCTAAAGATGTCTGATGCATAAACTGGCATTATCTGTATGTTTTCTATAGGCTGAAATGTTCGGTCACCAGAAGCTCTATACAGCCCTTACTCGTACTGATTTCGACTCCCCTGATCTTTGTTCTCATATTCTCTGTACTCGCCACGACGTTGATGGTCTTCTTTGGGCTCCGGAGACCTCTTCGACATCCTGGTCTCACGTAGCAACTCTTCAAGCCTTCGGTTATGTTCTAGCCAGCAAGCAGAACCGTCGTTTTGTCGCTTCACCCCCTATTGACCTATCTCAGTTCCCCTGTACGCCACAATTCGTCGCTGTTTCGGACATCACTCGCCATATCTATGTGTACTGGCAACCAGCAGCGAGTGCTCTCACCGAACTACGGCACAGAAAATCCGACGGGGACTCGAGCTCAAGTTCAACAGGGTCGAAGGTGGTTCACGTTGCCCGTCAACAGGTTGTTGCTCTGCCAGATAATGATGAGATAATTGGATTTGCTGCAGCTGCGGAACCCTATGCGTCGTGTGTTGTAGCGACGAGACGGTCTCTGTTTCTAGTCTGTTTGGATGAAGGGGAGGAGTAGAACTCTTTTTCTTTCTTTTTCACCTTCTGTTAATACGAATCTTTTTTTAAATAGCCCCTCTTTGTAGTAACATATATGCATTACAAATTTTTGTCATTTTGAAAATTATTAAACAAAAAAATTGATCAATGAGATGTCGAGTTTTTCCTTTCTGTAAGCTAACGTACTATGCCATCGTCTTATATTATCCACGTAGATTTGAAATTATTGTTCAAAGCGGTATAGAACAGAGGGGACTTACTCTATTAAATCTACAACGAAAGAGGAAGAAGGCGGAATATTTTTAATGAGGGAATGGATGGGATTTGACGTCTCTTTAATTAGTGAGCCAAAATTTAACTGAGTAGTGGAGTAAAATTAAAAACGGAAGAATGTGGACAAATTGCTTTCCAACAGGGGGAAAATTGCATACAGTACAACAGAAAATAATCTGAAATCGACGATTGCGATAGCTGCTCAACGTAAGTAGGGATAGGTCGTTGTTTCACATACCAATTTTCTCTTTTGCTTTAGATACTAAAAATTATCAGAATTTCGGATCAGATATTAAGTCTTCCTCCGCCCTAGATGTGCACTTTCAGGCTACTATCTTCCATGATTCTATCGATCTTTTCTTCAAGTTTGCAGAAGTTAGAAAGGTGCTTTCAACTTAACTCTTACTACTTTTATGTCATTGACTTTTCTCTAAGAGTACAATTTAAACGAACAAATATAGTATAAATTAATCAATAGTATAAACAAATGCTATCTTTATTGCTAAAACTATAATTCTTACGTTGACACAAATTTGTACTTCATCTTGCATCTGCCAAAAATGTGCAAACTGCTTAAAACACAGGCGGTAGCAGTGCCAAATGTCAAAAGTCAATGTTAGATGGGTGTGAAAATCTGCAAATTTTCTTGGCTAGTCAAAAATAAAAAAATCCTTTTATGTAGTGGTGAGGAATTATTTGGATGGAAAGGCTTGACATTGTGGCCTCTCCCGCGATAAAATTCAACAGAGGTTGGCACGTGTGTTGGTGTTAAATATTCAGTAAGATAACAAGGAAGAAGAGGTGTGCTAGTGGGTAGTTGGATGTGGAATGGCTGACTTCGAATGGACCAATGAGCGAGAGGCTACGGTACTTCGATGTTAAATCAAGGAGGGACTCAGGTGGGTTTAAGAACCAAAGTGTTAATGAATGGGAAATTAACGGAAGGGGAGAGGGGGAAGGCGGGATATGAGATCGGGTGTTGGTTTTAGAGGCTACTTAAAAAGTATCTACAACGTTGAGGCATTTTTTACATTTAGGTTTATACTCGGGAGAGAAACTAGGATCAAACATAAGATAATGTGTTTATATAAACTGCAGCAGTACTTTTCTTCATCGTTTTTTTTCAATTACTTTCCACTTAGAGCAAATTCTATCTATATGCAAAGAGGTGAAATTGGAGAACTTAATCATATACTCAAATGGTTTTTACTCTCATCATGAGGTTCCGCTTCTTGATTACTGGCTTTCCACGAGATTATGAGCTTATTTGAAATTAATGATGACACCCAACCCCTTTGTCTACTCAGTCTGTTTTGATTGGGTTACTTTCTTCAATATTCACCCGACCCCATCGTATCTTACTTTGATACATATTTGGGTAGACACTAGTCATTCAAACTATATACTAGGACACACATTAATTGAATGATAGGATCAGTCAGAAAAACCTGTTGGAGGGAGTGAAGACCATAGTGGCAAAATACAGGCTTCCTTATCGAGATCAATTGGCCTTTCATCAACAGATTTAGAATTTTCACTTTACACTGTGCAAATTGTGAACCTATTATTGCGCTTAAGATGAAAGCTTTTTATTTGTATTTATTCTCCTAGTTTTTAACATGAGCTGATAGTAGTAAAAGTAACATTTTGATGAGTACTTACGATGTCACATCTGATTCAGCAAAGAGTGAGTTCTAAACTGAAATCTCCCAAATTTCCTCTTCTGAAACGTCTCTTAGTGAGAAAATAATTACACATTTATACTAATTTCCTTTCTGTTTTGGATTGCTCTAAGTTTACATCATGATTAAACATCAATCTTTAACACTCTTTCAAAATAAGCTACATTGGTGCTAGACTCGTAACAGAAGGCGCTTTTACTGTTTGAAGCATGTTAAATACGTCTATAGACTTTGTCTGAAACCACAAAAACTCATCACGTCGTCGGAAACAGTCTACCGTGAGAGACATGTGAGGTTGGATACCTTTTCAAAGAAATGAATCGGGCATTAAGAGTTCAAATCGTTAGTAACATTTTTAGTGATTTTCTCAAAATTTATCAAATTTCGTTATCAAGTAATCTGAATATTACAGTTGCAAATAATATCTGCACATTATAATAACATTATAAACGACTAAACACCATAAAATGCTGTTGTCGCTTCTCAGCAATTGAAAATACGTCGCAATCATCAAGATGGATGCAGCTTGGTCAACAAATACCGGTTGGAAAAACTTGGATATCAAAGGGGATTGTTTACTGTAATGTATCATGAAATTCGATTTTTGGAACCTTGAACACCCATTTAGTCATAATTGTGCAGTCAAAATTGAAGATCAAATTCGGTGAGACTCACTAATGCCTTGGCGTTTCCTGCAACATCTTTTTGATCCACCCCCATCATCATTTATTGAACATTGTGGTAAGCGGTTTCCGTTGGTTCCCACGGTTAAAAATAATAAAAGATATTTTTTTGCTGTGGGTAATAATAGAAAATGATGACGCATTATTTGCCTATCCTTGCACACTGTAGTGTTCATTTGGGCCAGCGCGCTGATGAAATTCGCACATCTCTAATCGATCGATATTCAAATTAGGCTGTAGAACAAGGCACCTAATTCGGCTCCTAACTGCGCAAATGCTCACTTCATAGATCTTGCGATTTTTT
The DNA here is from genome assembly GCA_900617975.1 of Rodentolepis nana. Lineage (NCBI taxonomy): Eukaryota > Metazoa > Platyhelminthes > Cestoda > Cyclophyllidea > Hymenolepididae > Rodentolepis > Rodentolepis nana. The sequence goes on from UZAE01001619.1 coordinate 11,571, forward strand.
CGTGTATACGCTCTCCGTTGTTGAAGAAGAAATTCAAACACTTGGGATGCAGAATTGCTTAAGAGATTTGGCAGTAAAGAAAATGCACGAGAATAGATCAAATTTCTATGAGTAATTTGAAGAATTTGTGGAATTGAAAAGAGGTGAAGTAATCTCCGAATAAGGAATCGTCGTTTATCTTATAAAACGCAAAGCCTAAAATTTAAGTATATATCTTGGTTTAAATAAATGTGAATTGATAAGGGAATATTTTTCAATATCAAATGGTTGGCTTTATGATTGTTATCATTGGATCTTTTGTTGACTTCGGGCTTCACAGAGAGAAAGAACATCAAAGTCACTATAATTCGAGGGAGGGGGAATAGAAGAGTGATTCACAGATGTAAAAGAGAGACAAAGGTGGGGAAAAAGGTAAGGTAAGGTGATTACTGTGATAATGGTGGAATATGTCATACAGTGGGGTCATGGCAGTTTGAAATCAACTGTCAGTAAGTAGACTTTATGTATGAGTATACGTTGCCCATGGTGCACTACATGGGGTAAGTCTATCGCGAACCCCGTGGTAAGGCAATATAGAATGCAAAAAAAATTGGTCTATAAGTATAGGTCACTTGTCAAGATGTACGAAAAAGCATTACAGAAAACAGAATTAAGAACAAGTGACAATTAGGCCATTACTTTCTATCTCTCCCCTCCCCCC
>UZAE01001620.1:0-12262 GCA_900617975.1 Rodentolepis nana
TTTCAAATGGCAGGCGTTTTGATAGTTATCATTAGCCCTTTAGCTGACTTCGGGCTTCACAGACGGAAAGAACATCAAAGTAACAGGAAGTCGAGGGATGGGGAACAGAAAAGTGGTTTACAGTTGTAAAAAGGACAGACACAAAGGCAGAGAAAAGGTAGGATGATTACTGTGGAAGTGGTGGAATATGGCATCCAGGGGGGTGATGGTAGTTTGAAGTCAGAAGTCAACTGCTAGTTAATAGAATTTTTGCCGTATGAGTATACGTTACCCAGGGTGCACCACGTGGAGGTAAGTCTATCACACACCCATTGCTCAAATATATCTTTTCATTGAAATTCGACTTGAGTAAACAAATATTAAAGGAAATTTATTCCGACCCATTATTCGAAGTATCTTGAAATTAACTTAAATGAAGGGATATTTGACCTTCCTAATAAATATATATTATATTTTATTGAAGTAATTAAAGAAGTATATTTAGCAATTATTTCTTGTGCTAAGATCTTTCATCAAAAATAAAATAACCTCATTTTAACTAATCTGGATGAATAACTTTTCTAACGTGTATTAAGGACTGAAAGATAATTTAACATAGCAACTAATCTCTTAACACATTACAATTAAACCTTTTTCCTTGAAACTATTAACATTTTACTTATGAAAGAGCAATGCGGTAATAAGAAATCTCTACTTTCAAAGATTGGCATTTGATTAAGTCGTGAAAACTTAGTTTTTACTATTTTTAAATGCAATTTATAGTGCAAATGAAGGTAAATTCAATACCACCAGTGAGGTGCATTTCTATAATTCATTTTTATGCCTTTGGCGTATCTCTAATGCAACTAAAAAGAAAGTTTGCAATTCAACATTGCTTTTCCGTATTTTATTGTTACTTTTTTATCTTTCTATGTTTTCATCTGTTATGTAAAATAAATGCATTCTTACAAGCAGTGGCCCTTCCAAGTCTTTGGACTGAAAGTTTGCTTTACTTGAATGTGTAATTCAGTTTGACATCTCAATATGTTGTACGATTTTCTGGTAGAGAATGACCTAGCTTTTGACAAGTTACATTTGATGTTAATTAACCGATGGAAAGGGTAACTAATTTCATTGTTGAAGGGTAATTGAAACAGCTGTGTTGTGATTGGATCGTCTTGTCTTGCGAAATTACTTGTACCGAAGTAAACCTGAAAGGCTCTTCACTTTAAGTGTTGGTCTCTATGTTATATTTTAACAGAGTTGAGACTGAACCATTCACAGTAGTTTGCTCATTAAAATATACTATGCATATTGGCGAATAGAATCGAGAGTTTAAAATGAAATAATGAAATGAATTGCGTCGAAATTTTGAAGTGTGCACTTTTAATGGTCGAGCAGACGAGAAAACTGAAGTGACGACTTTACTAACTGTGGTTTACACCTTATCACAACTTATTGTCATATCACTACAGAGATAAAAAACGTTAAAATCTATATGTACTTCATGAACTCCTGGGGGTATACTTCTCTCTAATAAGGGTGTGCTGTAGACTTACCTCCACGTGGTGCACCCTGGGCGACGTATACTCATACGGCAAAAAAGTCTATTAACTGGCAGCTGACTTCTGACTTCAAACTACCGTCACCCCACTGTATGTGATATTACGCAGCTTTCACAGTACTCATCTCACCTTTTCTCTGCCTTTGTGTCTGTCTGTCTCCTCTACATCTGTGAATCACTCTTCTGTTTCCCCTCCCGAATTGTTCTCACTTTGATTTTCCTCCCTCTGCGAAGCCTAAAGTCAGCTTAATGGCTAATGATAAATATTCAAAACGCCTGCCATTTGAAATAATAATAAGCTCCTCTCTATTAATAAATCGTTTGTGAAAAGCAGACGAATACAAAGTTATATTTTAAATTGTTACCCAGGCTTGAACTGGAAGGAACACCTTTAATCATAAATTAAAGCAAAAATGAGTTGACGTCAGTAAAAACCGAACCTCTGTTGAAATTAATTTCAATGTTAGCTACTTCGGCAGTAAACGATCTGGTTAACTTGGTCTTTTGAGTTGCATAGAGAAAAAATAACGGCAATATTTAAGAAAAGACAATTGAGATTACCTTCACGCGTGTCTTCAGGGTACTAATGACAAGGAGACGTAATTGAAATTCTGACTCCTTAAATGCACCCACTCTTCAAGAAATTCACAATTTACCTCCCTCTCCATATTTGAAGATATGCACATTCATGTCGAAATAATATTTTCTACCCGAATATTGCTCAAAAATTTCGACCATATGAGCTTGATAAGAACGATAATTCGATCTAGATAGAGTTCATCCAATTTGTGAAAGAAGAATGTTTGCCTAGGAAAGAGGCCACTGCCAAACAGTTAGATAAAAAAACTGAAATAATTAACCGATTGCCTATTTAGTCTCCGTAACAGCTGACTTTATTCAGCATGATGAGGAAAAAACACTAATAGATGCGGTATAATTTCCTACCAGTCCTGTTTGGCTCCAATCACGGCTTATAATCGTGAATATTAAAAGTCAAATCTTCAGGTATTTCAGAGACGGTGTAAAAGTTAATGCCATTTTATAAAATGATAAAATTGCAGACATTTGATTTTTATTTGTGACTTTAACTGAACAAATTTAAACTATTCGAGGAAAATCCGACAATTGTTTACTTACCAAATATGCAAGGAATTAATTTATATTTTAACAGCTTGTATGTAAAGTGTATGCTTTCCGCTTTGTAGAGGGAAATGTTTGAAGGATTACTTAAATTGCGATATCACATGTTTAGAGTCAAATGTTTTTCATTTGTTTTCCATTTCATAAGTAGTAAATTAGAAAATTTAGATAGAGTTTCTGGTCAGTCTGCTTTTCATGAGTATGTTATGCAGTTCCCGTTATTACTTCAATGCCTATGCCTCATAAAATGTGAACAGAATTTAGTGAAAGTGGACATTCAGTAAGAATTTAAGGCTTTTTTTATCAGTAAACTTTTAATATCTAAGTGTGTGCAGATTTGTGTTTTAAATTTATAAAATTTCCATTAGTAAGAAACAACAGTTGAACAATCTGCTCTACTTTAAAATAACCGTTCTATTTTGAAAATTTGAGATCATGATTTTACCTGCATTGTAAACCGAGCGAATGGCTGATTCAACACAATTCAATTTTTTCCCTTAAACTCTTAATGGGAAATGATTTGTTATAAATTGGTGTCAAAACATTTCATCAACAAAATCTCGTATTCGGATACATTTCAGAATTATAAATCTATAATGCTATGAGAGTGCCACTTTAAGAGCATGTCGCGGTGGGCTTGCATAGTTTTGCCAGTTTGGGTTGTTAGTTTATTTTAATATTGAGGAAAATCTATCAGTAATCGATCGCTCAGGTCTGTTGTCACCTTGTCTGGATTCATTTTAATTTTCCTCACACGCTAAGTCTAAACTAAATGCTTTCAATCGTTTCAATGACAATAAGCTCTAACTACAACCAGTGATTTACTATTCTTTCCTCATAAAAAAGAATAATATTTAGGTTTTTGCACATTTTTAGACTATAGATTCAAGACGAGGTCTTGGTAAAAGTGTCTGAATAGAATAAACGCCAATTTTCCTATCAAGGGTGGTTGGTGAGAGTCCAAAATAGGAATAATTGTTTCATATTAGAGCGTAATGTATGCTTACCGTAGTAATTTAAACTGATTTTGACTGCTTAGTAATTCACATACAATTCTTTTCATTGCAGATAATGTGCAGTCCGGTTTTAAATTGAAATTTGGTCAACATTGAAATTTTACAATTTTAGCATATTTAGATGATACTTTAATCTTATCGAATACTTTTTGTCTAATTTAAAAATCACTTATGACAAAAACAGCCACTTATCAACCCATGACTTCAGCTGTAATAATTCATTTAGTAAGAAGATATAAATTTCTCACAACAACTATTTTGCTGGGCTTGCATTGGTTACTGGTAAAACTAAAATTGACAATTTCAAATCAGATTAAATAGTTAAATGCGTAAGTAATTAAATCACTTAATTTAACTAGAGTGAAAGAACTAAAATATTTTAGTAAATTTGAGGGGAAATCATGACTTTGGATGCCGTTTCTTGGTTTCTCAGATGCACTGATATTTGCGGTTACACTTCAAAGATTTCCCCTCTACTTACTAAAGTCAATGCTCCTAAGTGATTAACTTACCTGTTTTCAGTATTACTGAATTTATTTATTAAAAAAATTATACCAAAATATAAGATGAATGAGGAAGCATCTCCCAAAATTTATCCCATCGACGAGTCTTTTTGCACTATCACAATTCTTCTCATCGTTAAGGAATAAATTTTAGTTACGGCAAATAATAAATGGGAAGATTTTCTCCTAAATTATTGTTTAAAAGCTCAAGCAGCCAAGTCATTCCGAAAAACTTGCTGCATTGAACAAGATTTTTCCATTTAATAAAATTTCCTCTAAAAGTTATAGGTTTTCAATGTTTACCGATATCTCTTTCAGTAAAATTTGTAACAAGCTTCAAGTCCTCTTGATGATATATCAAAAAATGACGCATTGTCTATTATAAATCTCTATGAAATGAAAATATTTTCTTAAATTTATAGATTCATAAAGTAAGAGCGTAAATTTTAATGCGTTCCAAATGCCCACAAGGCAGATTGTGGAATTAAAATTCTAAATTTGAAAATTTTTCTCTAATAGATGCCAATGCTCCATAAAAATCAACGTTTTCATTAAATGGTTTCAATGTTTTTGAATCTTTATTTACCATCTTTCAAATAACTGCCTAATCAAACGAATTTATTTATACTGTAATTGTAAACGAAGCATAATATAAATTGACGAATTAATTATCCTGTTTTGAAATTGTGTTTTGGATGGTTTATGTCTATAGTTTTATCAGTTTGTGTTTATAATTAGTACAATTAATTGAAGGATCGAATGGTCGGCCTTTCAAAGATAACCGCGCTTTAATATTGCTATTGAACTGCAAAGGTCACTAGAGGACAAAATCAAGAGTAATTTTTAACAAAGTGATTACTTATGGAATAGTCTGCCCTTGAATTAATCAACTTTAGGTCTCACGATCTCCAGTTCTTTCCCAGGGTTTCTTTTTAATTACAATGACTGGTCATGTTAAGTCTGGTCAGGCCTTTCTTTGCAAGTCTATTATGGCACATAAAAATTGAAAGAGCACTAAATGAAAATTTGCCCGTTTAAATTAGAATGATGCACTCGCCAATTTCTAGAATAAGACATATTGACTAAATTCACTGATTTTTCTGCTTTGTCATTTTATGCATTGGGCTCTTTAAAGGTTGCAATAATACTCGAAATCATTCCCTCCCTCCCTCCCCCCCCCCCATAGAAATGTTGATAAAACACATTCCTACCAAGTGCATATGTGAAATTGATATTGAAGGCAATAATTTGTAACCTCTACACCTTAGAATAGGTAATTAATCATCTTAAATAAATTATGCCGGTGAGTTAAATGTTCCATTGGAAGACCAGGAAAAATGCAAATAACGATTTAGTTGACCTCTTTTTTTCGGCAACAAGGTGTTCCTATTTTTAATTAAGAGCATAGAAGAGAAATGTCCGGAATGTGGCCAAATTTGACCACTAAATCATAGTATGACCATCTGGTATCGCTGCCAATAAAAATAAGGGCAACACATGGTCACTAAGAGCCCTAAAATTTTTTTCACAATTTACTTTGGTCTTCACATTTAGTACAGCAAACTTTTATTACTTTATTTACTTAATAGAAGTTAGCATAAACTGATGGAAAGACATTTAATTCGCGTATTTTAGAATACTATAATTATTAATACAAGGAATTACTTGAGGGCAAAAATAAGAATAAGGAAGTCAACGATTTTTAAAAAACATTTTCCATCCTGGTACTATATATATATGCTGATTAACTTTAGCAATGACATTTAAGCATTCATATAGGGCTCTTCAAAAGTCACATCTGCTTTTCGCTATTCAACATCTTTAATTACATGCATTATAACTAATCAAAACATTGATTATACTTATAAATATATTAACTCATATACACATCAGCCAAGGGGTTTGCGATAAGCTAACCTTCACGTGATGCACTCTGGGTAACGTATACTTACACAACAAAAAAAACTATAAACCGGTAGTTGACTTCTGACTTCAAACCACCATGACCCCAACGTAAGTCATATTCCACCACTTTCACAGTACTCATCCTACCTTTTCTCTGCCTTTTTGTCTATCTGTCTGTCTGTCTTTTTAACATCTATGAATTACTCTGCTGTCCCTCCTCTTGTCTTTTTCTCATTTTGTCTGTTCCTCCTCTCTGTGAAGCCCAAAGTCAGCTAAAAGGCTAATGATAACTATCAAATAAATAAAAATCGGCTCAGAACAATGATTCATTTATTTTCCATCGATACAAAGAGAAGCGTCTACTAATGCTCGCTTTTGATAAAGCTTTAACATGTTAGACTCTCCAAAGATGTGAAACTGAATTTCTGCTAATGCTTCTATTAGATCTATTTCACCCTGTTGGTTTGTCCGAATGTGCATCAATGGGCAGCGAACACATGGGATCTAGCCATTGACCAACTTATTAAATTGATAAAATCCTTTAGCTGCAATAAAAAACAGAATTAGGTGTTAGAAATCAGCTAAGATCGTAAATCAATAAAAAACAAAGTTTTTCAATTCACAGTATTTCTCTTCTTGACTGTAAACGTGAAACACGAGGTGTCTATTTTAGAATCGAAATTAAACTTACCTAATTTGCCTATTTTTCGCGGCTAATGCCAAAATATCTTAAAAATTGATTCCGGAGTAGAATTCTGCGTAATAATACATAAATACTTGAAATATCAAAAACAATGCTATTATCAATATAAATAATAATAATATTGTATTACATTAAGGTTCTCGTCTTAATTAAGTTATGATAAATTTGATTTTTATTCACATTTAAACATTTTCGTGTAGTGAAAATCAACGTACTGGTTATTAAAATTTCAGAATCACGCAAACCAATTGCGTTGAAATTACTTGGCAAAAAATTCGATTTTCACTGACTTCTCACCCATAACTCTCTTGACAAAATTACGTGTTAAAAATTTAATACTTAAGTAAGTATTTGGCAATAATTTGTTAATATTTTTAAAACTATTTGACGCTCAAGTTTGAGGTGCGTTTTTTTCACTTACTCTTTTCTACCAAATATACGACTGTACTGAAGTGACAAATATCGGGCAAATTCAAGAGAAGCCCCTTTCAGAAAAACACCACCGAAACTATTTTATAATAGCATTGATAATAAAGATAATATTGATTTAATGAGCAAATATTCACTAAGTAACTGTATTTATGTAAGCATTAGCCTTATTTATGGACAAATAAAACAGAACTATTTAGATCCTCATTCGTTCTCTGATCCGTGTTATGCTAAGATCGTGAACATGGCTTCGGAGAGCGCTTGACCATATCGCATAGCGACCGTGGAAAAAAGAGATGACTTGAAGTCTCGAAGCAGGCGATTATGTGCAAAAATAGAGTCAATTTGATATGGAGATTAAGCATGATAATTTGCTAACTAATCCAGAAGACAATAAAGCACAAAAGGGTGAATTGGCCATTAAGTAGTGATCAAAATAGTAAGCTATTTTAAACTTCAATTTTGAATTTGACTAATCCAACCTGGGTTGCTTTCTAGTAGAAACAAAGACAATCATATTAATGATCTACCGTTCACCTCAAAGAATATTTTTAGCGATAATTATGACTTATTTTGAAGTTTAATTTTAATATTCTTGTATAATATACATCTCTTTAAGAATCAGCCACAATCAACAGTGAAACTTAAAATTGAACAATTTGATAGAATTTTTTATGTAATGATCCGATAAATTATTTTTATTCCTCTGTTGGTCAAACAATGACAAAGCCTGGAATGTCTACACATTCTTGACAATAAGTTTCTCAAACACCAAATCAAAATTGATTTTTACATTGTTCCTTTGCCTTCTTCACAAGAACGTTCAGATTCTTTTCATTTATTCAATAAACGTTTAGTATTATGACAACTTACTGATAATTTGCAGAAATAAAACTAAACTAAAAGTTTAAAACCGATGGACAAATGCACATCACCTAGTTTTTGGGTTAAAAGATGAGAACAAATATAAAGAATGACAAAGATGATTTCAAAGTTATCGATCATTACGGTTCAAATTCGAAATGATGCTTTGATTTTAATAATCATTTTAATCAACTTTTTTTCAGAAACAGGTGTGTGCAGCGGATTACCACTTTATTAAAGCCTGACTGACTCAGAAATCTCTATGGCAGATTCTCCTACATCTAGCTAGACTCCCAGACCCGGCAGATTCTCCAACGTCTAGCTAGACTCCCAGAACCAGGGAGATTCTCCTACATCTAGCTAGACTCCCAGAACCAGCTAAACCATAGCCCAGCTATAAAGGAAACAGACGAGTAGCACGGAGAATTCTCCTACATCTAGCTAGACTCCCAGACCCAGCTAAGCTATAACCCAGCTATAGGGGAAACAGACGTGTAGCACGGAGCACGTTTATTCAGTCAGTATAATACGGATAAAGCGTGTACACGCAGGGAGCTACTCATGATCAGGATGAGGGATTAGGTTAAATAGAGGTTGATGATTGGTCACTGTTTGTACGGTCGCTACACAAAGAGTTGTACGGCCGCAACTCCCAATCCTGGCGAGCAGACATGCAGGCATACGATGGCGCACACAGCGATAATGTGTCCCACAGGTGTTATAATATTTGATAACCAAAAATAAGTATAGCATTGCTACATAATATATGTAATTTCCACCATTACTACGTAGGTTTTCTGTTACTTCAATGACAAAAGTAGTAATAACAGTACACATGGGCATTTCAAAGTAAAATTATGCTAATTTAAATAGTTTGAGTGATTATTTTGTTTTTTAAAAATCATTCATTTTCTTTTATTTGCAAATCCATGAATAGATAGAAACAAAATTCGTTTTGAATTTCCAACTGGAAAACTCATCTAATAAACAGTATTTGTTTGTCTTATCTTCAATGAACTAGATATATTATAATAGTTTTATTGATAGGTCGGGAATTACTGAGCTCATCTGGAACATAGTGAGAATTTCGAGAAATCTTAGTTGAATGATAAACAGCTTTATTGATGCTACTGACTTGAATATTGTGAATATACTCTCACTCTAGAGTTTGATGAATGCTGTTTTAACATTATGTCATTATAAATTGAAAAATAGGATATACTTGAATATGTACAATGCAGTACTTTTATAGTTCAAATAAAGTAAGGATATTGATATCCAGCCTTCTTTTATTTCAGACTCAATTATACTACTGAGATGTTCTCCTTAATTAAGCCCTCAGCAATAATAAAAGACGTAAACATATTTTATGCCGTTAACAATGACACAAATTACCATTTTTAAAGAGCGGAAACCGGATCATTTTGTTTACCTCCGTTTTTATCTATTTCCCCAGTTCATTCTTGCTGATTTGAGGATGGGGAGGCGGTTTCACACCTTTCTGAAGCTAAGTAATATGTTATTTACTGAGTTTCAGAAGAAGGAGAAAATGCAAACAGGTTTCCATTTCTCAACGATAACCCACCCAAAGAATAGTTGTCTACAAACCGGCAATCAACCTTCAGGTCCTAGACAACTAATTCAGTAACTATAAAAAATGCATTCCCTGCTAAAAATTCTTACCGTGTGTTGGTTAATCAACCATTCATAACTTCAAGTAGCGATCGAATCAGGTGTTAAAATATATTTTTCCAATGCAGAAATCGGACAAAAACTGAAGTATAAACATATAGCGGACAGAAACAACTTGGCAGTGATAGTACCGATTGCAAATGCCAAATCATTGTTCCGACAATATATTCGAGTACATTGAAGACATACCGCCAAGATGCCGAACGCACCTATCCACCGCCTACATCACCAATAATGACTTTAAGGTCAAAATAGGTTAATACTATCTTGCACATGGCAAAAAGAGGAGCAGTATTGCTTAAGTGGTAATGTAAATATGTTTAGCTCATCCGACATTTTGCCATTAAAGAGGGAAATATTTAGTTTTTTTATATTTAATGTTTGTATGTTTTCAAATATTTTTCTTGTCAACAACAAGTTAAAAGGGATTTTTATTTTGTTGACTTGTTTTAAATCTGGATTCAAAATTTGTTTGTTTTTTTCTGTGTTCGCTATTTGCATGTTTTTTTTATTAAACTGAAAAAAATAGTGAGACATAAATTTGCGAAATTCCCAATTTGAATGGATATCTAATACTTTATTCTTTAACATGGGATGTGCGATAGACTCACCTCCACGGGGTGCACCCTGGGCAACGTATATTCATATAGCAAAAAAGTCTATTAACTGGCAGTCGACTTCTCACTTCAAACTACCATCACCCCACTCTATGTCATATTCGACTATTTCACAGTACTCACCTCACCTTTGTTCTACCTTTGTGTTCGTCTCTTACAGCTTTGAAACACTCTTCTGTTCCCCCCCCCCCTCCTCTCGACTTTTTTTTAGTTGATGTTCCTTCCCCTCTATGAAGCCTGAAGGCAACTAAAGGGCTAATGATAACCATCAAGACGCCTGCCATTTTATATAAAATAAAAATAAATTCTTTAACATTGAAGTTTTGAAAATATTTGAAAATAAATGAAATTTAAGATTTAATTGAAAAAAATGCTATTCTTTTGGAATTATATAATTTATGGGATTTGGGTGTGGTGAATGATTTCTTTCGACAACAGCTTAAATCCCTATAAGCCAATGTTTGAATAAGTATGTGGTCAAAATTCACTGGTATTTCGATAGGGTTGTAAAGATGTATTGCTGATTCATAATGCATTATGTAAATACCTTTAAAGCAGCGTTAATATTTTAAGGTCTATAAAATTGTGGTATGTTTGCAAAGGCAAGAATTCAGACTTGGTGGTGAGTGGTGGAAAAATTAAAGGTGTTTCGGAAATATGCACAAAACGGAAATGTCTTGTCCAGAAAATTCCTGTTTTAAACTTAGAAAATCAAACATTGATCAAGGATCACATTTATAATTCAAAGGAGGGGTGTGCGATAGACTTACCTCTACGTGGTGCACCCTGGGCAACGTTTATTCATACGAAAAAAGTCTATTAACTGGCAGTTGATTTCTCACTTCAAACTACCAACACCTCACTCTATGCCATATTCGACTATTTCACAGTACTCACCTCACCTTTTTTCTACGTTTGTGTTTGTCTCTTACATCTTTGAAACATTCTTCTGTCCCCCCCCTCTCGACTTTTTTCAATTCGATGTTCCTTCCCCCTGTGAAGCCTGAAGTCAACTAAATGCCTAGTGATAACCATCAAGACGCCTGCCATTTGATATAAATAATTCAAAGGAATGATTAAACCATTTTGATTTGTATTGCAATTGCAACTGAGCCAAAATTATATTTTTTTGAGAACGTGAAAGACTCACCTCCACGTGGTGCACCCTGGACAACGTATACTTGTACGACAAAAGTCTATTAACCATGATCCCACTGTTTGTCACATTTAACCCCTTCCACAGTGCTCATCTTAACTTTTCTCTGCTTTCGTGTCTGTCAGTCCCTTTTACGTCCGTGAACCATTATTACATCTCCTCTCTCGACTTTTTTGTCACTTGGATGTTCCTCTTCCTCTCTTTAAAGCCCGAAGTCAGCTAAAGGGCTTATGATAACTATTGTGGGACACGTCATCGCATGCCTGCACGCCAAGATTGGGAGGTGCGACCGTACAAACAGTGACCAATCATTAACCTCTGTTTGTTTAACCTAATCCCCCATTCTGATCATGATTAAGCTCCCTGCGTATGCATTTTACTCAAAATAACCCTACTGTATAAACGTGTTCCGTGCTATACGTTTGTTTCCTCTATAGACGGGCTATAACTTAGCTGGTTCTGGAAGTCTAGCTAGATGTTGGAGAATCTGCCATAGAGATTTCTGCGTCAGTCAGGGTTTAATAAGGTTGTAGTGCGCTGCACTATCAAAACGCCTGCCATTTGAAATAAATAAATAAATATTTAGTTCATTACTTTCGCTTCATTGAGACTGTAGCTTAATGATACTAAAATTGATCTCACTGGTCGAAATGTCAAATGAAATGTCGTAAATTAGCCATTAATTATCGACTTC
>UZAE01001621.1:0-12260 GCA_900617975.1 Rodentolepis nana
CTCGGGTTTAGCAATACCTTCCCACTTTCTAGATAGGTTTAGTTGAGGGAGGGTAGGGATTGAGTGGGAGGGGAGGGGATGGGCGTTGTAGGAGAATCTGCAAGTCAGGCCAGATGTGTGGGTCTTTGTTCCTTTGACAGTGGGTGGATTGGTAACAGGTGTGCTTTCAGGTTGGTGCAAATCTGCTAGACATAGGGCCGCATAAGCTAGTTGCTAACTCTACAAATTTGGGTAATGATTGGCTCTGACTAAATTGTTTTATTTGCTGAATTCCAATCTTTCCTTTCAGTGGAGACTTTCACCCATGTCCTTGCAAGCTCGAGCACTTCATCTCGGACGCATCAACGGACAACGTCAAAGCAGATTGGCAAGTATCGCGCATTTGGATCGGACTATCACGAGTTTGAGGCAGTTAGTTCCACCCTCCACGAATAAGCCCACTCCAGTAAGAATTTGAAAGAACTTATACTTATTTATAATATGATGAATGGATTATAGAGACTAACATAAAATGCAAGATCTTAGGGCTTTCCTGTCTTTGGTGGATGAAATGTGCTGAAATGTCATGACCCACCATCACAATTGAACAGCAATTTGGAAGGCAAGGCAAATTGTGTTCAGAATTTAGTCAGTGATTCAGGGAAAAAATTATGAAATATGATTATTTGAACATTCAGTTGTGAGCGATTCAATCAGTAGGTATCCTACTGATCCGAATCCGATAATTAAATGAACTTACTCTTTTCGCTGCCCTCATCATATTCCTTGTTGCAACCTACTTCGGTATCTTAACATTAGTAGATGCCCAAAGGTGAGAGAGATAAAACCTAGAAATTTCTTAAGCCAACCAATTAAGTAAATGCAAATCTCTGTTAAGTTAAGCTCAGTGTTCAAGATGTAACCATTGAAAGAAACAAATTCTAGACACGGAGATAGAGCTTTAATTTATACGGAAATCTGCAAGTATTAAAGATCAACTCTGCCGATTTTGGACAGTCAGACAATTTTTGCTGGTATTATTGAAATACTCTTATTTATTCGCGTTTTAGAAGACTGTCAACACCTTGGATGACATGGAGACTCTTTTGGAAGACGCTATAGTCTTTCTAAGTAAAATTGCCGAGGAACCAGAACTCGTTAGAGCCATTCGAGCTGAATACGCCTCCAGACAAAACGTTCTCGTACCTTCAAACAATTCAACTGAGAATCACTCCGTACAGAATCATTCATCGTCCAATAGCCACTCCAGTCCACCCAGTCCCCCTCGTGATATGGAAAATCTCTTCACCCTCTTCAAGTTGAAACGAGGTCTTGGTCAAAAGCGCCTTATTCCACGACGTATTTAGGACAAAAAACAAACATTTGTTTGTATAGCATGTTGTACATATTCATAATTTCGGTGTGTGCGTCCTTTGTATACCATTTTATTAATAAAATTGCTTATTTGACACAAGTAAGTCCAATTTACCTTGATTACACGTGCTAATGCAAAGGAATTTGATTTTGGGAAAGTATTTGGCAGAAGAGGTAAAAATCCCAAATCCCATTTTATTTATTAAACAGGGGATCTAGAAATAGTTATCAATTAAAATATTTATTAAAATTGATCGGAATTCTCGAAGCACTCAGTCCTCCCTTTACTCACCTCAAGAATATTTTCCTATGTAATCTCTGGTTGTTAAATTTACATATTATCTATGATGAACGAACAACCAGTCATGCCCACAGGTAGTGAAAGTTATTAATAATTATTATTTCAAATGGCAGGGTTTATGATAGCTATCATTAGCCTCTTAGTTGAAATGGTTTTCATATTGGGGGGTGGGAGCTTTTAGGACAGATAATAGTAGTTTATTAGTTGTCTTCTGGCTTCCCAGTATCTCTGGATTTCCGTCGTTGTCTTTTGGGCTGGACATCGAATTAGGTCACAGGGGGCATGTTGGTTGAGTGTATACTCCCAATCTATGAAGGTGTTTTGCCAAGCAATCGTGTCTGGTACGTAGTCTAAACTCAGCAACGGCATCGATTCTTGGCCAGTCGGGTATGTCGGGAGTGCCACTGTCCACTGTTTCTCCTTTGTTCGAGCTTTAAGTTCGTTGCACCTTGAGGTCTGGAATTCTCTCCTGATTAAGGCCTTCATTGTGTGGAAAGACATCGGGTGGTCCATGCATTGCAAAATCGTTGTCCCCTTCTTAGCAAGTGCTTCAGCAAGCCCATTGCCTTTAATGCCACAGTGACCAGGAATCCATTGTAGGACCACTGTTTTGTTTTTCTCTCTCAGCAGCCCATAGAGTTTTCTACATTCCTTTATCTCAGCTGTTTTGGGTGACCCTCTGTTTCCAATAGAGTTTATTGCTGACTGTGAGTCCGAAAGTATCACCGCCTTGGTGAATTTCGTATCTAGGCAACATAATTGGCATAGTGCTATCCTAATGGCCTCCATTTCTCCTTCAAAAGCGGATCTATCGTGTTCCACTGCTGCGTAGAAAGAGAAGAGTTCGGAATAGACACCTGCACCAACGTTTGCTTGGTTTTCTATGTATGACCCATCAGTGAAGACTTGGAGCCATTGATCTACAGGATAGTTGACATTGAATGTCTCAAGGGCTAGTGAGCGCATTTGTTCCGGAAGGGTGTTTGATTCCCTGAAGAAGTCAAGCAGCTGGGATATCTGGTGGAGGTGTAAAAGTTATGAGGACTTTAAGATCATGATTTGACCTAGATTGGAACTATACAGGAATGTAAGAACATACCCTTAAATCTAGGGTCACTAACTTGATCATAGAACACATGCCGATGGAGCTGGTTATCGGGATTCTAAGATCCAATTATTGGCATTTTTACACGTTTTTAGAGTGAAAGTCTCTTTATGATAATTAAAGTACCCGAATGTTGCCGTAAGCCCTTGGTATATTGGCAGATTCGTTTAAGCCACTTTGAATCAACCTACACGTAGAGAAGAAGCTGCGTAAATACTGTAGGAGATGTGTTGATTGGACAATAAACCTAGTGACCCCAATTAAAATATTTTTTTTAACATTTTTTGTCTACTGCTTTATCAAATCAACAGGGGTGCGCCATAGACTTACCCCCACGTGATGCACCCTGGGTAACGTATACTTATACGGCAAAAAAGTCTATTGATCGGCAGTTGACTTCTGACTTCAAATTTCTATGGCCCTAATATTTTTCATATTCGACCCCTTTCACAGTACTCATCTTACCTTTTTCTGCCTTTGTGTCTGTCTGTTTCTTTTACCTCTGTGAATCATTATTCTGTCTCCCATCTCGACTTTTTTCACTTTGATGTCCTTTCTCCTCTTCATGAGGCTAATGATGATTATCAAAACACCTGCTATTTGATATAAATAAATAAATAAATAATTCAATCAACAAAGGAGAATTTTTTCAAGTGAATATATATTTTATTTGTTCATTCAATTACACGAACAAGTGGTAATCTGAGAGCCGAATCTTTATTTTTCACCGTAGAAGAGTTAATTTTCAAAGTAACAATACACACGTGGCTTTGCTGCAAGATCAAGCGGAAGAGTGCATTTCAATGCTCATTTCATTGTGCTAAAAGAGAATGTATGGTATCACTACGTTAAATTCTTTTTTCATTTTCTTTTGTTTGCTATTATTTTCAAAAGTGACATTGTTTATATCAATTATTTATTATTTATTTATATTAAATGGTAGGCGTTTTGATGGTTATCATTAGCTCATTAGTTGACTTCAGGCTTCACAGAGAGGAGAAGGAACATCAAAGTGAAAAAAAGTCGAGAGGGGGGGGGGGAAGAGAAGGGTGTTTCAAAGACGAAGGTTGAAAATTTAGAAAAAATGTGATGTAGTACTGTGGAAGTGGTCGAATATGTCATACAGCGGGGTCATGGTAGTTTGAAGTCAACTGCCAGGTAATATACTTTTTTTGCCGTATGAGTATACGTTGCCCAGGGTGCACCAAGTGGAGGTAAGTCTATCGTACACCCCTGTTTGCATCGACAATGTTCACTCAAATCACGAACAAACTTCTTTCAAACGGTAAGCAATAAGATCCGCAGTAATTGCAATTAATGATTATAGTGTATATTGTGTTTTAGTCGACGAGACTTCAGAATATCTTTCATATATCCATGAATTTGTTGTTAAAAGCACTCCATTTCCAAGTGGCATGACTTTTAACCTTGATTGCTTACCTCAAAGTGAAACTTGGAGAATAGAACGATTTGGTTAATTAAAAATTTTTTGGCAATATGACGGGGCTGAAAATTTTAGGAACTTTTCGTTATGGAGAAACATGCGAACATCTTGGGAAGTTAGGTTCACCAAGATAGATGCTGCGAAATCGTAAGTTAAAGTTTCTAAGACATGTCCTTTCTTATCATTTTACTACTTATTCGGAAACGTTGAGTGGCAGGTTTCGGTTTATTTGTTGTAGGATCTATCCTCCTGAACAAAGAAGTCAATCTGCCGACAGATGACTGACGATTAGTGATTATCAATCTACCACTTCCCTGTCTTTTCCATTTCATTTGTAAATAGTCGATGACACTGCGAATCCGCGCATATGATTTCTGTTTCGCACAGCTTCCAGTTACTATGAGATGCAAGCTATTTATTGAATTTATAGACCATCCAAATGCTTTAGTGGCATGCTCATGCAGAATGTTTTGACACCCAAACTAATGAACTGGTAAGGTCGATCGCTTCTAAGATAGAATAGAAAAGCTGGATTTGTGCCCATCACCCCTTCATTCCTCCTTGCCAAAAATGGAAGCAGTTTCAAAAAGTAGTGGTGACAGACAAAAAATAGAGTTCATTTGCCATTTTACAAAAAGTTCTATTCTACCGCTTTGCTCTGCTGATTTCATTTGTATTTAGAAAAGTTCAACTTCAAATAGAAGAATATTTGTTTGCAGTAACTAATAAGTTGGTACGTAAATACAAACTTTCAAATATTGACAATGGAAACTTTCGTTTCCACCATTCCTATTATCACAGTACCAACATCGAGCTTAACGGAGATCACTGAGTTGTGGACACTAAATACTCTCTACCGTTAGAATTCTGAAGATTAGCTGATTTGAACAATAAGCCAATAATATCCATCGTAAGATCCTGTTCACTTTTGAAAACAAGATTCAAAGAAAATAAGAGCGCTGAAACAAAATGAGAGGGAAATAGGTAAACGCTGCTACAACATTTTCACAGTTCATTGAAAATGAATGTAATTTGATTTTACTTTCTACTTTTTTACGAAGTCATAATTTCCTCAAATAACCAACAAATAGAATGCATTTTCTTTTATTCAGTCAACATCTAATCATTTCATTCGAAAGCTAAGTTAATAGCTTCAAACAGAATAGCAATAGCCAATTGAATCAAGTATGTGAGAAATTTGGTTCATGTCAAACAGATTCTTAGTTATCGGCAATTACTTAAAAATTTTCAAATTCTTTTCATTCAGCACGTGGTAGCAGCTTGTAAAGCAACTCGTGGTTGCTTCAACGCATGTAAAAAATCGATAACAGAAGTTTCAGTTCACTCGATTTAGGGTGCAATTGGAATTATTGATCTAAAAAATCGATATTCATTCAGATTAAGAAATGTTTGCATAGTCAAATATCATAACCAAATGCAAATGGAAAAGTCCGAGATCCTTTTCGTTGATGTTCCCACTTTTGAAGAAATATTAATAATTTTTGAAACAGCAATTCCAGCACACTAGTAAAATTAGTAATTCATTCGGATTAGTAAAATATATTAAATACAATAATGAAACGAGCGACATGTGAAAGGTAATCTAACAAATGTAAATAAAACAAAAGTCAAAAAAGCGAATGTAAATAAATACAATAAAAACACTCGCTTAGAATAAAATCGAATTTTCTATTAAATCAAAAGTCACATATTTTGTTTTTCAGTATTACGAATTGAAACCATTTTTTGGTCCGAATCAGATGAAATTTTCAAGAAAAAATAAATGACACTAAAACCCGGGAGCCACTGAGTCACATTGACCTGCCAAGTAAGACGATTTTTAAAATGAACACGAATGTTTTGAAAATGAAATAAACTTGCATAAATTCGTATTTAATGAAAATAGTCAACTTAAATCAGTTAGGCTTTTCGACCCTACTGTACTAAATCGGTAAACGCTTGAGTTCTAATTAGGTTAATCTTGCTTTCATAACAATTGGAAAAAAATTAATTGGATTGGCGAAATCAATTATCACAATTAAAACACTGAAGGGTAAGCACTAAGCATGCCATTGGAAAACATTATCGCAACCCATCTATAAGTAGACATTTCGAAGCGAGAACTTTCAATCTGGTAAATAATTTACATCCGGGCTATACTCACTGGTATAAATCTCTGTGATGTCTTTACGGTGCTCTCTGCATCATTTAAATCTCACCTTCATCATTTTTTGGACTTTCTGCTAGCTGATTACGGTTGCTTCTTACAACCAATGCCAAAAACTTTTTCATTGTAGGGAATACTAATAATAATAATAACAAAAGTCAAGGAGTATTTCGAATTTACCTCAAAATATCTACGAAAGAATTTGAAAGCGAAGTTGGGAAATTTAAATAAGGTTGAAATGACTATTCCATAGATTTATTACCTTTTATGAAAGTCCAACCAAAATTTTGGCATGCAATTTCGATCTAATCTTTATAAAGTAAGGCCTATGGAACTTGGTTTTCAAATAATACCACTAATACTTTAAAAGTAGTATGCATTTATATTTTTGTGGTTCAATATCGACATCTTCTTCATTTCAAATTTCCGGCTTTATGATATTTATCATTAGCCCCTTGTGGCTGAATATTACGCAAGATAATTTGCCTTCTTAATTACTGTACTCTGAAATGGCTCCATATTAGTTGTTTAATGTTGGTTATCACGACCGAAAATGAAGCATTTATGTTCACATTACTATGAGCAGTAGCAGAAAGTTTAATTACATACGAATTCTCACAAAAAATTTATTCAGAATGCATTTAGTTTGAAAATAATGCGTAAAGTCAAATTAATCATAAGTGCCAATAAGACAGAGAATAAACTTTGGAACAGATTTTGTTAAATATAATTTATTTTATCAAAATAGCCTTCACTCATGTAAGTGTAACACCATATGAAGATCCTTATAGCTGGTTGAAGGAGGCCATATTTAAGTAGGCTTCAGTTCAAGTAAAAACCCCGAGAGAATTCATTCATTAGTTATCGTGATGCTCAAATGTAACAGAAAACGGGCGTATTTTGTTTAAAACAGGCGAGTGATATGAATCTTAATTGACTAGTGAGTTTATATGTACTAGAAGTGTAAGGTTTTGTGAGATAAGGCTTTCAGTCTCATAAAAGATGATATATGTTACACCATACCATTGTCTATTCATAAATGCCTAATATTAATTTTCTTAAGACGAACTTAATTGCAAATTCATTAAGAATGAATTTAAAATGAAAAAAATGTTTAATTTTTAAAAATAAAATGAACTTTGAAGTTGAAATTTTCAAATATGAATTTTCATTGGCGAAATGGAAACTTTGACATTTTTATAGGGCAATTTAAAATATTTCCTTGATTTCTTTATCTGTATATATGCTAAATATGATTTCTTTACACCACAACCGATTAGAGTTTTATATAATAGCTACTAATATTTTTATAGTAGCAAGTGTAGCAACGCGGAAAAATATTGATAGCTTAACAAGTGGGGAGTACAATTTTAATACGGCAAGAGCAGAGAAGCGCTTCTCGCCTACGAGCAAATGAGGTCACATTTCAGAGACCTCTTGACAAATCAATGACCAAAATCAATACGCAGTTATTATTCTCGAAAGTGGATATAACAACTAAGCCCCATGTCAACGCTGAACAAAAGTGCACAACCTAACGAAGAGGGCAAAACCTTAAAAAATATCACCGAATGAACGTATTCCATGTCATAGTCTGTTTCTTCTAGAGATTTGAAGTATCTTAGCTACTCCTGGAAGATCGTGCCGTAGAGATTACTGGGTATTAGTCAAGGCCTGTTGGTGTAGCAATCAGCTACAAATTAAACTGTCGAAAACAAAGGAGTGATTAAAATAAAATAAAATCATATCCATAAAAAACCGCCCTAAACATTTTAAATTGTGCACAAACAGTTGAATATCATAAATGGTCATTCACCATTTCAAAATGTAATTTTGGGAAGGGAAAACTAAATTGATCTAAAAGGAGATTTTCATGGATCCAAATACCGTGATGGACTTTCCGCAGGAGAACCTCGAGTGCTCCATAATGACGAACTTAAGGTTCGTTTTATTATTCACGCAGAGTAATGACATAGCAAAAGCCAGATCAGTAGATTCCCCTTGAAAATCTCCCAGCCAAGTTTCGATTAGCAGTAGTCCAATTTCAAAGCCCTCCAAATTCTCTCACTTTCGAGGTTTCTCTAACTCTGCAAATACCAGAAAGCTCACATATATTCATATTTGAGAAAAATCGATCAAATCAATAACTAAGTCCTACTTGGATGGGGGGGGGGAGGGAAGGGGGGCTGTCAGAGCTGAAACAGCCAATCATATTGATTTATATATCTGAACCTCTGTTGGCTCAAATTAAGAGAATTGGAGAGAAAAATATGGTGGATGGAAGGTGACAAATTTATATAATGCCGCGAATAAAAAGAGCTCGATTCCATAGCTCCTGTTTGTTATGAGCCATATAGAAGACAAGCATGGCTAAAATGCAACGCGAAAACAGATATAACAAACAACCTCTTCAACAAGCTACCAGCATGAATTTTTTAGCTTTGAACTTTGTGAAAAACAGATCACTAGCACCTATTTGGTCTATTTCCACTATTCGATATCTATATTAAATTTTGAATCATCTCCATTTATAGACTGTTCAATGGGTTTACATGAGAGAAACATTCCTTCCACTGAAACATGAAGTGATAGAACTTTTATTTATACCAAATGACAGGATATATGATAGTTATCATTAGCCCTTTAGTGGACATCGGGCTTCGCACAGAGGGGAGAAACATCAAAGTCAAATGAAATCGAGAGAGAGGGAGGTGGTGGAACAGAAGATTTTTTCACAGAAGTAAAAGAGGCAGAAAGTCACAAAGGTAGAGAAAAGGTAAGGTAATGTGAGTACTGTGAAATTGGGTGAATATGACATACAGTGGGGTTATGGTAGTTTGAAATCAGAAGTCAGCTCCCGATTTTTGCACTTTTTGCTGTTTGAGTATACGTTGTTCAGGATGTACCACGTGGAGGGAGTCAATCGCGCACTCTTTGATATACCATTGATGAAGTTCAAAGTTTGCTAAATGCTAGTCCCAACCCAACCCAAATCATTTCCTAACACAACGCACTTCGACAGCGATTACGTAAGTTAAAATCCGATCAAAACATTATTAATTAATAAAAAAATCGATACATATTTAAATTTTTTATTGAATTAGAAAACATAATAAAACCCTACAATTAGGTAAAAGAAAGTAATTTTATTTTCCAAACAGCATAATTAAATCTAAAAGATAAAAAATAAGTTTTATTCGAAATTTAAAATTATTTGAAATTCTCCTAGATTTTCACTGCTACTTTCTCTTTTATTTACCAAGAGAGGAACGGAGAAAAGAAGAAATGTTATTTACAATAATCAATAATTTGACTTTCCTGTAACAATGTTCTTTTGTTGACAAGGGTCCAGAATTGGGTGAAAATATTCTGAAATGTCTAAATTCAAATAGAATTATTATTTGCATTACTGAGTCATTGAGCACGTATTTGTGCGTGGGTGTCTACATTGAATGTCGCTAGCGACAAATCTGAGATTCATTTTAGCTATTCACAATGTACATTCACTTGGATCTATTCAACTCATATGATGTTTTCTTAAAAGGAAGTTTTATGCTCATTCATGGAGCGTGGGAAGAATGTGTCTCATAACATACCTTAACGTTGAATGTCGATTGAATCCAAATTAAGCTTGATATCCTCTTCTAGAAATAAAGCTTTCCTAGGGTTAAGATAATAATAGAGTATCCTTTCCAGGGGAGAAAACCTAGTGTTAGGTAAGACAGCTTTCATATTGATTTTAAATGAAATGATTGAGAAGGAAAAAAGTGGAAGGAAGAAGAAGTGGGTAAGTAATGGGCGAGGACAATCCGAGGTGTGTGAGACAAGAAGTGGAGAGATTTGGCGTCCAAAAATCATCACTGAAGATCAGAAAGAAGGGACAGGTAGGAGCCAAGAATGGACACATGAGAATTTGGTGCGTAAAGGTGCTACTAATTAACTTTTCGGCACATAAGCTAACTGTCGATTTCCACAGGTATGTAAATAGTGTTACCATGACAACAATGCTCACATTCCATCTCTCATTTTTCAAACTTCTTAAAGGCAAATAACCTCTCCATTAAATTTCGAGCTTCCCATTGTGGTGGAATCAATCAATAAATCAATTTTTGGAAATATTACTTATGTTACATTAAAAGGAACTCCAACAAGTCTAGAGCTCTTAGTATTACATACGTGTATTAAACACATTATTTTAAAATTTTATCCCATAATAAATATAAATTTCTCATCTGGTTTTCACTATCATTAATTATCAATTTTTTGCAACGTACTTTTATGTGGAGTTAAAGTTGAAATGTGTATGAAAGATAAATGATAATATATATAAATCAAAGAGGTATCTTTTAATTTAAAATTTCCTGGGGTCATTTGCACTTTAATGAATCTACCAATATTAAGAAAATGTACTTTATGCAATCTGTGAGAATTTAAGCAATTGAAAATCTGAATCATTTGCAATAATTACAATAAAATATACCCCATTTTTTTAACTAACCAATGACTGTACAGAACAATGTGACCGAATATTTTTTACTGTTGAATCTATAGTGCCTGATATTTATTGCGCTGAAATCACGCCAATGACTGATTTCTGAAAACTATTTAACAGAACCGCAACATTGAATGCAACTGTGGACGAAAATAAACGAGGAAAATTTTTAATCTAAAAAAATTCAAAATTATTCTGAAGTTTGTTTTAAAATTGGTTGTTTAATATTGACACTTCCACACCGCGTTCCATTTAAATGGCAAAGATAGACAATTTGTCTCCACACAGATATATTTTTTACTTATGATTAAAGGATGAACCTCTTTGTCCTTCCGAAATTTTTACCTGAGTGTTCATTCATCTCTGAGACCTTAATTATTGTGACCTCACTCTGTGGCGCTTGAAGTATTTCATCCTGTTTCAATCTCAATTTCACCATGGGTGAACATCGTGTGTCCTCAAATGGTTTATCTTAATTAGTTTGGTAAGCTAATTAAGTGGTACGTCGAAGCGCACTGCCAATGCCCAGTTTCCCCCGGTCAAGCTAGGTTTGGAAGCACTCCACCTGCCTACTCGACCCCATTTTAATGAACTTCACAAAGCCCTTCCCTCACCATCACCAACGCTTCCAAATATATTCGTACATCTAGGGGTAAATATGCTTCCTCTTCTCATCTCCTCTGAACCTCACCACTCTCTCACTCTTTTTAATACTCATTGATTGTCAAACAAAACTTTGGCTTGCACAATTCATGCGTTCTTCTTCCAGAACGGTGGGTGTGCGATAGACTTACCTCCACGTGGTGCAACCTGGGCAACGTATACTCGGCAAAAGAGTCTATTAGCCGGCAGTTGACTTCTGGCTTCGAAATGCCATGATACTACGCATTTCAACTAATCTATCAATACTCGGCAATATGTAGGAAATGATTTTGAGAGATTAAGGAGATATGTCTATTGGCAAAGTTTATTTTGTGACTGCTATTAGTTGATTAAATAAATATCTTTGATGGAAAAGATATCTTTATTCTACGAATTGTAAATTATGAAAATACATCGCTGTTGAAATGCTAGAAGACGTAGTTCCTGTCGTTGTGTTCAATCTGACCGAGTTGAGTATAACCGGAATGCTTCATTTGTCAGAAATGTAAGTTCTCTAGAGACGCTTTATTTATTTTAAGAAGACGATAAACGAATAACTCCAAGTCACACCCACTTTATTGACGTTTACAGCTCAAAGCATCACAAGTCTGATAGCACCTGTCAAACTGTCAGAAGTGAGGCGAGACACCCCCTCCCCCGGTCACGTTACGAACGCCGTAACACTTTGGAAAAACTTTGCGCGAAAAGGTGCACTAGTATACTACTATTTTTTTTAAGTATGAATTTTAATCCTTT
>UZAE01001622.1:0-12258 GCA_900617975.1 Rodentolepis nana
CAAGTTGCCTCCACTTCTTAATTCCCCACCCCTTTCATTTTAGACCGTCCAAAGACCTAGTCAGCCTCTGGAAATTGAATTTGACTATGTTCCAAGGTTACCGCAAGCACCTGTAATTCATTCACTTTTGCTCTCATTTTCTCACTCTTTAGTTGCCTAGTGTTAAGTTGCTTCAACTGGGGAAGGTGACTGCATTTTTTGACGGTGTAGTTGTAATTCGATCCGTTCCCGGAGTCCCGGCTTTGGACAGAGATTCAGCACTTTACTTCGCCGATCGAAGACCTATGGGACTCGTTTATGATATAATTGGCCAAGTAAAACAGCCCTCTTATGTGGTTATCTACGAGAATCGAAGACAAACTTCAGAAAAGAGAAAAGGAAAAGCGTCGACTGCCGCACAAGAGATTCCTCCCTGTCCTGTAAAAATAGAGGTTGACGTGAAGGTTGGAGATGAAATCTACTATGCTGACGATGCTCAATTGAGTATCAAAGTGTTGACTGACCAATTACAACAAAGTAAAGCCTATGATGAGGGTGACCCTAATGTAAGTAGATCTTCTTTCCGTTAGTCAATGTCTACTTTTGAAAGAGGTGTTTATAGAAACATTAAGGGGAATTTTGATCTAACCCTTCCTGTCATGCAAAATAAGATTAAAGTGAAGAGTAATTTGGGACACTTGAGGCCAATAGGTGCTTGAATCTCAGAGCAATTGTGTTTGAGAAAGAGAAGAATCGATGTCGATGAAGAAGGTTTTGGAGGTAGGGTCAGCAGTCCGTTTTCTGATTATTCCGCTTCCTGTACCACGAACAACACTGTATGTATGGAGAGTGTAAGTTGGTGTGGACGTTGTGTATGTTTGCGTGCCTGTTAACGCAGTTTGAGTATGAGTGGCCTTGGCAATGCAGTGTTCTTAAAGTGCGGGCAAACCCGAGATAAGCATAATGTTAATTTGAATTGATCGAGTGTCGTCGTTAGTATTGATAGCCTTTATCGTGTCTTTTGTGTCTATGAAGGAGGAATTCTACTCAGACGACGAGGAGGAAAGGAAGGCAAAAGGCACAAAGCAACCACAAATGAAGGCGACGAAAGGCGTACCTAGAGGAGGCAGGAGGGGTCGTGCTGTTAAACGAAATCGCTTATCCCGAATAGTTCGGTCTCAATCTGTAAACCATTACCCACGGCATCAACAGCGGCAGCATGCCTATCAGTCTTACATCGGCTTCTATCGACAGTGGTCTGGAGGTCCATCGAGTACCTACCAATTTGGAGGTGGCGGTGAACAGGTTCGATTTGCTCAATCACAATTGAGTGGATCATTTGGGATGATGCCTCCACCACCACAGCAGCAGCAGCAGGGGACACTTCCAAACATGTCATTTTGGCAACTGGGACAGGTTAACTTCCCTCTCAATATCGGTCATCGATTTCCTTTTCCGTCTAACAGTGAGTTCTTTAATTGTGAGACTACTGTGTTAATATCCATGTGAGTGATAGTGGTTTGATGTGAATATTTTGTGTCTGCAGATTATTCCATGGGTCATGCACAGTCGATGCCACCAACGCAAAGTGGGCCTCAACGTTATGGCTATCCTAATCCCACTCCCCCTCCACCTTCCCACATGCTTCCGTCACTCTATGTTCCGTGGCCACCTACACAACCTCTACCTTCTCCTCCACAACCACATGGTTCCTCTTTGTTTCATCTACTCTTTATGAGGAGGACACACTCTCAACCTCCCCCGTCACGATCGTACTCGCAGTATTGGCCCTTCTGATTGGAGAAAAGAGACCATTTGTGTTGTATGAAGACTGTTGTGCATTTTAAGTAATTTGAATCCTTATTTATGGACAAAATGTATCCTACTTATTTATCAAACGTAGCATACACAGTAGTCAGTTAATCACAGGGTTTTCCGTGGTTTGCTATTAATCACACCGCTCGTGTTGTACAGCAAAATTGTCTTTGAAAGGTGTGGAAATACCGAGGATAGATGGATATGAGGATAGACGAAGGAAGTGCGTCTCCACTTTGTTAAAAAGTGATATCAACACCACATTTTCAAAGAAGTCAAGAAGTGAAGAAGTACTTTTAGAGGCAGGAGGTTTAGGCGGATGAGGTCCCATTTGAGCTATATAATCAGTTAATTTCTGGGACACTTCGTCACGGGCGCGCACACTGGGCTTAAGGTGCGGCCGTGCAACCTCGCCCACGGATTGGTTGCGGAGAAGCACAGCCAATGACCAATAGAAATCCTGCTACAGAACACTACTCAGAGATGTTTAGCTATTAATGTTCACTCGAATTATGCTAGATTTATCTGATAACTAATCGTTTTGCCAAATTCACAACTCGCTATCAATATACGTACTGAATAAATGTGCTCCTTGCAACACGTCTGTTTCCTTTATAGCTGGGCTATAGCTTAGCTTGTTCTGGGAGTCTAGCTAGATGTTAGAGAAACTGCCAAAGAGATTTCTGAGTCGGTCAGGCTTTACTATCTTCTCTAAGCTTTTACTTGCTGTCTATATTCCGTTCTCTCGCTATAATCTATTCTAATCTTTATATTAATATGTGGGACACGTTATCGCTCAACAATTGGTCATCTCTCATGTCATCTAGCTGGCTTAGACATGTGGGACACGTTATCGCTGTGTGCACATATCTACCTTGTGGGACACGTTATCGCTCTGTGCGTCATCGTATGCCTGCATGTCTGCTCGCCAGGATTGGGAGGTGCGGCCCCAGCCATCCTGATCATGATTAGGCCCCCTATGTGTACAATTGATCCGCAATATACTCGCTGAATAAACGTGCTCCGTGCTACACGTCTGTTTCCCTCATAGCTGGGCTATAGCTTAGCTGGTTCTGGGAATCTAGCTAGATGTTGGAGAATCTGCCGTTCTGGGAGTCTAGCTAGATGTAGGAGAATCTGCCACAGATATAAACGCGCTCCGTGCTACACGTCTGTTTTCTTTATAGCTGAGCTATAGCTTAGCTGTTCTCTAGCTAGAGGTTGGAGAATCTGCCATAGAGATTTCTGATTCCTAGCTAGATGTTGGAGAATCTGCCATAGAAATTTCTGAGCCGGTAGCTAGATGTTTGAGAATCTGCCATGGAGATTTCTGAGTCGGTCTAGATGTAGGAGAATCTGCCAAAGAGATTTCTGAGTCAGGAGAATCTGCCATAGAGATTTCTGAGTCGGTCAGGCTTTAACTAGCGTAGCAATCCGCTACAAATAAGACTTTCAGCACTGGCCTAATAACCTTTTCTATTTGCCAAGTAAACTATTTTATTAAATACTTTAAAATACTTTTGGCAAAAATATAATCTGGGAAATCGACTTTGATGATTGAACTAAATTAAATCACCTTCAGTATCACTGGAACAACATCCTTATTGCTTCACCTTTATATAATTGCTTTGAACTTATTTGAGAATTTCTCATTCTGTCAAATATCCACAATTTTAGGCTCTACTACAAAATTATGCAAAGCAGTGATACCAAGAGCGTAATTAATATTGATAGATTAAACCGGCATTCATTTTTCACGGATTCTTGTCTGTCTTAGTTCTTTATCGAAATAAATTTAGCTTTGATCTGTGCGACGTAGAGGCTTCACACTTTTACGTTGAGTTACAAGTGAATTTCCCTAAAATTTTCCACCATAATCAGTCAGGCGAATTGTCTGTACCTAAGAGCAACTTCGATTCTGGAATGGGGCGTTGTAAAACACCCAAAATAACACTCTGAAAACACACCTTTCTTGTTGTTATTAGTCTTAATTTCTTTTAACGCATAAGCGCACTTCATTTTTACGTTAGTATAATTGAATTTGCAAAAGCTGGCAAAGCAAATATCGATTTTTATTCAATGCCTTCATTTCCAATTTGACTCATTTACCTCCAATCGGTTAATTCTCTGTTTATTTGTTCAGCGCAAGGTGGGGACCACTTTGAATAGGAAACTAATAAGATTTAAAGATATTTAATTTGCACTTTTAATTGCTGGATATTATAATTTCTAGATTTTATACCGATTCCCCAGTTTAAATGCAATTATGTGGCACTTGTAATTAGAAGTACAATCTGAAAGACCGTAGCGAATACGGCAAAAGAAGTCAACAGGTAAGTGAAAGAATCCGCCTTTATTCCACTTACTAACCAATAATAGTACGGCTAATTGAGATCTCTACATTATAGACCTTAAACTAGTAGCTATGTCTACGGCAATTTCGTTTTCCCCCTCCCTACTTCAAATCTTGTTTTTACATGTTGGAGATTGGTTAGAATTTGCAAGGTTTGCTTAATCTTCTCTAATCGATTCTTATATAGGCATCACTTTACCACTTATTAAGCGCAAAATCAGTTGTATTAACAATAAAAGAAAAGAAACAAAAATTGACTGTACTGAAATTGAGTCCTTGATTAAATATATTTGAATTATTTTTTACACTTTTAAGGTGGAAATGATTAAGAAGGTTGGAATTAATACGTTGATAAGCTAAATACTCGTCGGCCAATTTGAAATGCGTCCACCTACCGCGAAATGCATGCTTGTGTTTGCCCATAATTTCGAGTAGACATTAATCGATTTGTCCTAAATGTTTCAAAGGGTCTGACTTGTAATTATGCGCCTAAACGTTTGATTCAGGCACAAAGAAAACAATTTGAGTACTGTGCCAAGTGAGAAGATGGTCTCTAATCTCAAAAAATATTTTTATTGGCTCAAATTTTCTCACGTTGCTGCTAGTTTATAAGACATCGACTGGATTTGTGAATTTTCACACTCCTCGTCTTTTTTTTCACTAATTATGTTGCCATGTGAATCGTTCAGAATACTCTCCCACGGTGCAAAATTTGACAAGCCAGAAAAGAAGACAATCGATAGCTCATAGAGCAGAGCTCAAGAATTAAAGGCTTGGTAGATAGACCTCTATTCTGACCTGTATCAAAGACTAACTAAGCTACTTTCAGTAGATGCTCAATGCACTTCAAAAACACTCAAAGCAATTTATTTCTTACTTATTCTTACGACACTCCTAGGTGGATCCTAATTTAAATTACAATTTAACATTAGACGCCTCTGTAGTGCTCAGTTTCAAGTCCCTCTTAAAGGAATTAGTTCTATCTAATTGTTTCATCAACACATTGAAACAAATAAAAAGGGGAGATGTACACATATGCTGCTTATTAATTCTACAAATTGTATGAGGAAAATTTCTTTAAGGATAATCCAATCAATATATCGATTTGGCTGTTTGAGGGCTCAAATTGCGTGGTATCGAATGCATATATTTGTAAGAAATATTCTTTGGGCTTTGGAGATAATATTGGCAGTCGCTGTTCGATTATTAATATTTTAATTCAAAATTAAAGAGAGGCTCAACATTTCTTTCTTTTCTATTAATGTTTGAATCTGGCTTTTGTGGGTACATCTGTACTGGAGCGATAGTGACCTTAGCAGTAATTAACTTACCTGAGAGTAATGTGCCTACCAATGCAAAAAATTCTTTGATATTTGGGTGGTTATTAGGTGGTGGTAGTGAAATTTTTAACGCACTCACTTGTATTGGGGTAGTATAAAAGACACCCTCTGTAATGCAACTATTTGTGCTTGTGGAATGCTAGTTCGCCAATCTATTTCAGTCTGTCAAAGACCTTTCACTCGAATTGCTATTCGAGCGATAACATCTGGGCCTATTCACAATGCTCAAAGGAGTTTTGGAGTAAGCACAAAGAATGACAAGCCAAGAATCCTAATTACAGGTGGTTTGGGCCAACTTGGATTGCCCCTGGCGTCAGTCTTCAGGTAGGACATCGTTTTCCAATCCACTTTCCATTCTCAGGTCCAAATTTGGTGAAGACTCAGTGGTTTTAACGGATATCAAGAAACCTGATCGGCCTATTAAAGATCTCGGTCATTTTGAATTTGCCGATATCTTGGATGCCAATGGACTTAGGGAATTGATTGTTGAAAATCGTATTGATTGGTTGGTTCATTTTTCAGCTCTTCTCTCAGCTATTGGAGAGCAGAATACTCCACTTGCGATGAAAGTCAATATTGAAGGTCTCCATAACATCTTCAATATTGCTCGTGAGTTTAATCTTCGCCTGTTCATTCCAAGTACAATTGGTAAGTTCATTTCCTAACTATGTAATTGGATAGGCGCATTTGGTCCCAACTCCCCACGCAATCCAACTCCCGATGATTGCATTCAACAGCCGAATACCATCTACGGAGTGAGTAAAGTTCATGCCGAACTGCTGGGCATGTATTTGAACCACAGATATGGACTCGATTTCAGATCACTACGTCTTCCCGGTGTTATTTCTGCCGATATCGAACCTGGAGGTGGTACAACTGGTAAGATAAAAGCTCCCCCCTTAAAATATCTCTCCTAGACTATGCTATCCATATCTTCAAGTATGCGATGCGTGGTGAACCCTATCCATGCTTTTTGAGTGAAAATACAAGGCTGCCAATGATTTGGATTGACGATGTTATCAGAGCTATGGCAGAGTTTATAGAATGCCCGAGGGAGAAATTGAAGAGGTGTGTCTACAATTTGGCGGGAATCTCATTCACTCCGAAGGAGATCAATGATGCCATGATTCGCGGAATGCAGCGCCATGGCCTATCACAACAGCTGCAGACATATGAATTGAAATATGATGTGGATTTCCGTCAAAAGATCGGTAATTTTGAACGCGCTCCTTGTTAATAGTGACTTTTAAAATAAAAAATTACATTAAATTTCATTTCAGCCGAAAGCTGGCCAGAGGTCTTAGATGATAGCAATGCAAGAAATGACTGGGGCTGGAGGCACGAGGTTGACATTGATGGAATGGTTGATAAGATGTTTTTATATCTGAAAACCCACTGCTAATGTAAGTTTATTGTCCACAATAATTTCTTGGCCAATTTGTAAGATTAATTGTATATGTTTTTTTTAATTTTTAGAGAAGCATGACTTTCGAAGTTTGAGATAATGCATTCTTACATCTATGATTTGTAGTGTTTCTCTTCATATTGTGTATTTAATCAATAAACCATTATATTTCAATTATTTTACCATTGGCATGGTATATTCAGTTTGACTTAATTAATTCCAATCCTTTACCATTCTAAGTAGATGCATGGAAGAGGAGTAAGTTGGATATTTACTATTGCTATCATTGAAAGTCAACAAAAGTATTCTCTTAGTCCTCGCAAAATTATTGATTGGTAAAACAAAAATGGCGAAATGGAGAAAAATGACAAAACTCCGGTATATCAGCAGAAAATCTAAAAAGAATGTTGAATTGAATTTTGATAATACAATGAGCGCTATTTACAGTGCTGCAATGAAATATTTTTTCATTAAATAGGATTTTAAAATGAAATTAACTTGTCAACTAT
Source organism: Rodentolepis nana (assembly GCA_900617975.1). Lineage (NCBI taxonomy): Eukaryota > Metazoa > Platyhelminthes > Cestoda > Cyclophyllidea > Hymenolepididae > Rodentolepis > Rodentolepis nana. Next base: position 7,402 of record UZAE01001622.1, read on the forward strand.
CTTAAAAGTATGCGTTGTCTCTACTTACTTAGGTCTATCAAAATTTAGGGCTTTTAAAACCACTTGCTTTTCGAAACATGCTTCGGATTTCCTTCGATTTTTCTTGTACATCCAGCTCTATCTAGTCATATTTCCTAATAAATAAAACTCAAAATAAGCAGTAAGTGTTTTATGTCATGAAGGGGAAAATAGATTGATGAATTTCTAATTTTCAAACAAAATTGTAAACAAAACATAAATAATTTTTAAAAGAATTTGTTTAAAATGTTAAAAAACACCTTATTGGTAGGTTCCAAGTTCGTCCTTTCTTGCAGTGATAATCAAAACGTGCTCGTCATGGATTACAGCGATGCTTTCAACTCCCTTACTCAGGGAATGGTAGAGTTTGACATTCCTGCAAAAAACGTAATAATAATTTACATTTTGTAATGTCAGCTTTAGATACATCAAAAGTCTAAACAAGGCGAAGATGATCATTTGCCACAACAATTTACTCGCCAGTATTTGGTTGAACCTACCAAAAAATTAAAGAACGGGTTTCCTCTTGTCAAAGCCTTCAAAGCTCTTGCCAAAACGCCCTACGCATATCAGTCAGATACAGTTAAAACTCTTGTATCATTTGGATACAATAAGCCTATGCCAGTTCAGACAGTTACAATTCCGGTTTTTCATGAGGTTTGCTTGCATTGGTCTTTATTATTGCTTGTTTTTAAGGGTCACAACATGTTAGTTGGATCTCCAACGGGTTCCGGCAAAACAGCGGCCTATCTCATTCCTCTTTTAAACATTGCTGCTGCGGAAGGGGTTTCGGATAATTCAGAGGAAAATCATGCTGTTCGTCCCCACTGTATAATTCTCACAACCTCTCATGAACTCCTTGGGCAAATTTTTACCGAAGCTGTGAAAATTGGAACGAATCTCTTTCCACAACATGGAAAGATCGCTATACTTCGTAAAGATCATTACAATAATAGGAAGGAATCAACGACAGATGGTAAAAAAGTAAAGAAGGTCCGAGAAAAGAGGCTTCCTGCTGACACTCGGGTTCTTATCACCACTCCTATTCGATTGACTACTCTTTTAAAGAAAAGGAAGGAGAAGTGTCCTATTAAGCTTGATAGGTAAGTATTTATTGTGGATATCATTGCACTCCTTGAAATTTTTGGAGTATATCCCATTTTTGACGCCTTTCAGTTTGCGCTGGCTTGTGATAGACGAATGCGATAAGATGCTGGAGTCAGATTTGGGCGAACATGCGGAGATGAACTTGCGCGCATTTCGTGCTCAACTAAACGCTGTTCTAACTGCGATACAAGATGAAAAGGGTTCACCTAGCATCGCTCTCTTCTCAGCTACTCTTCCTGAGCCTGTACTCGCTTGGGCGGTCGAGGAGATTAGTTCCAAGTACTGTGATGCCTCCCGGGGCTTGGTCAAAATTCAAATTGGCGACTGGTTAGTTTGACTATTGCTTGTTAAACTCCTTGCGTTTTTTATCTACTTTATCGGAAATGGTTTTTATGTAATATTTTATGTTATTTCAATGGATTTTTTAAGGAAGTCGATTTTTTGATACAATATCTTTGAGTCAGTTGATGTCATTATTATCATTGATTCTTATTTTGGGTTTCATTAATGGGTTATAATTTTGTTTCGCTTAATCTTATCATTCAATTCGTATTATATCAATGTATTTGGTCTTTAGAATAGGAAACTATCGTAGTTGTGAAATTTACTTCATTGTGAAGTATGAGGTGGTGGGAATTGGTACCTTCAAAGGCAAAGAATTTAACGTGCATGTCTGCTTGGCCATTGATCACGAGATAAATGCCTATCAATGTGGCTGTTAGGTCACTTTTGCTCCTTCTTTTCATTTAGGGAGGTAGTAGTGCCATGTTCCATGAACATCTCATAATACCAACACTATCTTAATCTTGTTATTCACCATGGTGATTGCTATCATTCGTTTTTTGCGTTTTAGCAACTCTGCGGTGTCATTGGTAAAGCAGGAACTTCGTTATTGTGGTACCGAGGAGGGAAAACTCCTGGAACTTCGTAAAATGTTGATTGAGGGTCTTGTGTACCCCTGCCTCATATTCACCGAATCACGAACTCGAGCTGCAGAACTCTATCGGGAGATAACCCTCTGCGACAAGGACATTCTTGTCAGCGTCCTTTCGGGAGATAAGAGCGAATCCCAAGTTCGTTTCGAATATCACTAAAAAATACCCCATTTTAAGTGAAGAGTTGATTAATTAACTCTCATTTGATAAACTGATAAACATTAACCAGCGTGGTTGAGTATTCCGGCCGACGATAGACATATTGCTTTTAACTCTTAATGCTTGAAGATTTATCACTAAGCCACACACTGCACTTTTCTATAGGTGACACTAAATTTAAATTGGAAGTTCCTCGCATACAAGATTTTTCTATTTGGTACCTGCAAGGTTCTGTATTAGATCTTACTCTTATCGACCAATTGGCATAATTAAATTAGGACAGGATGATTCGTTGAAAGAGATTGTCTTGTATTATTTTTAACCCCAAACTGTGGAGTCTAAAGAGTGATCTACCTTTGGTTACAACACATGTGTGACGATCGAGGTATGGGTTGCGTTTGGTGAAAAACATGATCGCCGTTTTTGTTTAAAGTAGGTTAAAGCATGGCTAGAAGGTGTGGATTTAATTTTTTAAAGGACTTATAGGACATTATGAGTATTCACAACGCACGTTGAAGTTCTTCTCTTTCAAAGATTAATTGTTCGAGTGGTGTAATGAGTAGGTGTAATTGCATCGAATGAAAGACTTAACTCATGACAAATCCGCAAGCTATTGACCTGTAGTTCTTGATGTAATTTGAAAATGACTAAACGTGATGCCATAAATTCCAGTTAGTGCGGATTTGGCTAAGAAGGTGTACCCCATTTGCTTTCATTCTGAAGAGATCGTACTTAAGTTGAAGATATTTCATTATTCCAATTTTCGCTTTAGCTTTACTGGTGATGGAGTAGTGTAACTTCGTCATTATGCAATTTCACATAATGTTATTTCTTTGAGAAACCTTTCAATCATTCAAAGTTAGCTAGATTCGGAATTTAAAAATTGATGAGGTCACTACGTAACAATCAAAGGTTAACTGCTTTCATAAATAGATAATCTAACAATTTTTGTTGCCTTCATTTAGCGAGTCGCCACAGTGAAAGCCTTCCGTGAAGGCAAAGTCAACGTTCTAATCTGCACAGACTTGCTCGGAAGAGGCATGGATTTTAGAGTAATTTCCTCCCTAAATTCTTGTCTTTATTGTTGACATTAATTGGCAAGATTGTATTGTTTATATTGTTGTTTCGAATAGAGCCTTATGATGGTCGTGAACTATGACCTCCCTCCATCTTCCATTGAGTACATTCACAGAATCGGTCGAACAGGACGAGCTGGTCATGTGGGCGGTCGAGCTGTAACCCTCTGGACAGATGCTGATCTACCTCATATGGATGCCATCTTGGATGTAATGTCACGAAGTGGAGTGGCAATTGATCCGGAACTCCGACGTTTAGTTGGGGTTTGGAAAGCAAGAAGGGCCTCTAAAACACATGCGAAGGCTTTGGGTGGCGTAGTTTCCCAACGAAAGGGCGAGCGTAGACTGGCGGCAAAGGTAGCCAGGGCTGTCAGTAAATCCAAAGGAAAGGCCAAGTTGGACAAGAAGTTGCTCAGACCATGGAATCCTCACAGAAGAAGTCTCACTGATGTAAAAGGTTCCAAGTTGAATGCTCTCAAGATTGCATTGGAAGCCAAGGCCTCTGAACAAGGCCATAAGAAGTGTATTGTGAAGAAAAAGTAGCAGCGTTGCCTTTTCCTGTAAAGTTGTATATAAAACTCTTCGCCAATGTGAATATTAGCTGTGATTTAACCTATCCAATTTCTCAAAATGACTATTAGCTTGGTGGTTTCAGTGTAATAAACGACAGAGTAATCGATATTGATATAATAAAGTGTTTTGTCTCTACTCGTCCGTCTAGGTTTAAGACTGGAAAATGGCAACTTTCTGGTTTTTCAAGTTTCTTTTGAGCTGAGTGGAAATGCTTTGAAGTAGAACAATCTGCCTTAAAGCGTGAATTGAAACCGGTTCTTCTGAAGGTGCTCGGTTGTGACTGCTAACGAGGTCTATCATACTCCCTTACTTTCCAATGACTTACTAATTGCCCCATTAGAGCAGCGACCAAATCTTTACTTTTTTGCATTCCCCTTATTTTGATTGCCAATAAAGGAAGGGAATTGAGGATTAACTTGATCAAACATAAGCTAATGGCTGAATTATAAATATTAAACTAAGAAGGATAGTGATGCAACTATGATCTTTGTGCAACGCTATTATGGCTGAACAAAGACACTCGAAGGTGCTATGTGCTACTTGTCGTGTGGGGAGCAAGGGAGTTCGTGATCACATAGACCTCTCGGACAGCCACCAATCAATAGAGGCTGCATTGATTAACATACCCTCCATTACAATTTAATGACATATCTCTGTGACAGACACGCAGCATAAATAAACGCGTTCCACGACTTAACTCTGCTTCCTCTCTACTGTTGAAGTATGTCTGAGAGACTTTCAAAACTTGAAAATCCTGTTTAAGAGGTTACTGAGCTTACTAGTGTAGCAATCCACCATGAGGTGCTTGTTGGCGCAATTGGCAAGGCAGAAGTCGGTCAAGTCAGGAGTAGCCAAATCAGTGTCCATCGGTGCAAATCTCATAGCATCTGTGACCGACCTCCGCCCCCCTCCAACTGACTCACTGTGGTTGGCTTTCTTGTCAAATAAGTTATTTATTTATATCAAATGGCAGGCTTTATGATAGTTAT
>UZAE01001623.1:0-12251 GCA_900617975.1 Rodentolepis nana
AACAATATTTCAGTTTTCATTAGAATATCTTTGAGATTTAAACTGATGAATTTTAAGCATAGGTGAGTTCATTCAGGGAAAGGGTTGACTGAAGCTTCAGTTAATTTGTTCCTTAATTAAACTAGTCTTGAAATCGGAGAAGAATGAAGATTGTTAGTCTAATGTGAAAGGGTAAGAGCTAGTGACTCAGATATTGGGAAGAACATGGGGGCATTCGGAGGTGGAGAGAGAGGATTGTAGGAGGATCTGGTTAGAGATGAGGACTGTTTAGTGTTGGTGGTAAATTTTGATGTAAGTGCCGTTGAGAGGGAAGTTATACTTGATCAAAGATTACAGGCAAATATGTGAAAATCTGAAGTTGACAAAAAAGTTGCAAGATCATTCTCCAATGATGATATACAGAGCATGGAAGGCATGCTACCAGGCATCTGGTGACTGACCGCGTAACAGCAACATTGGAAGATAAAATAGATTCAAACATACCTTCAGTACTGCTTTCAACACCTCAGTAAGATGGACCGCATTAATACCAAATTGGAGTGAAGAAGATTTAAAAAATTTTTCGTAAGAGGTCGCCACAAAGGGAATGAATAAAAACATTGTGCCTGTTTTATAATCAGAGAAATATTAACATGCCTCAATCGAAGCTTCACCATATGGCTGAGTAATATGCATGTAATTATCCCATCGGTTAAGATGAGAAAACTTTACTCACATATGCTTCACCATTTCACTGTGTTTCACCGATTAGGAAATATGCGTGTAGGCTATGTTTTATTTAAGCAATCAAGGGGTGTGCGATAGACTTACCTCCACTTGGTGCACCCTGGGCAACGTATATTCATATGGCAAAAAAAATCTATAAATCAACAATTGACTTCTAATTTCAAACTAACATAACCCCACCGTATGTCATATTCTTCCACTTCCACAATACTCACTTCACCTTTTTCTCTGCCTTTTGTGCCTATCTATCTCTTTTACATCTTTGAAGCACTTTTCTGTTCCCCCTCTAGAATTTTCTCGCTTTGATGTTCCTCCCCTCTGTGAAGCCCGAAGTCATCTAAAGGGCTAATGATAACTATTTGACTATTAATATTGAATCAGCGGAGATCATATACCTTCAGAAGTCGTAGGTGATCTATATAATCTAGTTCAGAAACCAATTTCCAAGAAAACTTTTGCTTGGAGGAGTTCATCGTTTCACGTGTTTCAATGTCATCATTATTGAATAACAACCCATATATTTTTTCACCAATGGCTACAATTAAGAGACAATGTTATCAGATCATGAGTGGAGTCTGATATTTTGAAAGATGCTATCGAAATTCAATTAACTGCTCTTTCATTTTAGGTAGAAAAAATTGATTAACCACGCAACTGAATGAATCGATCAATATGTGCAAAGCAATAGTGATATGAACTCGGAAGGAAAGATCCTATTTTTTTTTAAAAAAGATGATAAAATTGGATTTGCCAAACAAAAGACTACCATCAAAATAAATCTTCGGATATGAATAAAATTAGGTTTTAATCACTTCGGTCCACAAAGGTGGTCCCTCAGTGAAATAGAACAACATCTCCACAGAAGAAGTTGAATTTAACAAATCACGAGCGACGTATACTTTTCTTTTGAAAAATTCTGCTTTTGGATATGCCCTCGAATGAAAAAAGGAGCGATTTCACACCCACTGCCTGCATACCCAAGAGGCGATGAAGTTGTCAAAACGATTTCTGCTTTGTGGACACCCCGTGAATCATCTCCAGTTTCTACATACCCACCAACAACTAAATCACCAACACCGGGTATATGTGCTGCTCCCGTGTCAGATCTGGGCGTTGGCATTAGGGGTAGTTTCCTACACCTAAATTTTGGAAATACTTAAATCTCGTGTGATACTTGCTGTTTCGTTACCTTCGATCTACAATTTGGAGCTTGAAATTAGGCGAGGTCTAATATCTACATACGCACATGCTGGTGCACACTGCTACCAACATCTTGCTTATTTGGACGCACAAATGTCTGATGATGCCATATTTAACAGACCTTCAATTGTCGGATATAAGAATAAATTTTCTCCAAAGCCAATGCAGCATGAATACTTTATTAAGTGACTGTCCTTCTGCATTTTCTCTCTTGTCAACTCTCTTATTGACACCAGTATCCTTACACTAATGAGATTATAACATTTCCAATGGAAATCAAAAGTGAATGCAAGTCAATCTCCAATCCAGATCAGACACACTTAGTTTAATGCAGAAATTGTATTTACAATCCTAGCAGGTCCAAACATCACCCAGACAAAGTATTTTGGAACGCGTATAATTTGATTATTAAATGCTTTCGTACTGGTTGCAGGTATGAATTCCTCACAAGAGTCTAAAATTTTGCCACTTTGCGTATTATATCCACCAAAAACTAGAATTGCATGATCTCGAGCCACTGAGGATTGCCTTTCTCTCTCTCCTCAATCATTGGTTAGAGTGACATAACTTCAACATTCTGTAGATTGATTCTTTCCACTCTTGATATACTATCTTCAAACTCGTTTATGACTCCCAGAATATAAACACTACCTTCAAGGAGTAAAATAGAGTAATTGGGAGAAAGAAATTCAAGTTCAATCCAACCATCCAAAGCAACTGTGCTGCTCTTGGTTCGAAATTCTAATGGGATAGAAAATCTTCTTCCTCGATTTAGTTCAGGAACAGTTACTAAAACACCGCTATTTGAATCGTAATGACGCAGATAAACACAAATGATCCTTTTCATTCTACAGCGACAAAACAACGCATTGTGTATTCCATGCCATGTGTTACCTTTTCCTTCGAGATTCATTCAAATTCATAAATGTACAAATAATGGGAATCAAACAGTACCTTGCATAGCGAGATAAAATGAAATGTGATCCACGCATTGACGTTTCAATTACAAATTCTCTCGGCAATCTCTTCATATTGACAAATAAAGAAGACGATCAAAGTGCTTTTCACGTTTAGTCCGATCGGAATTCAAAGACGAGGCATTCAACCATGTGCAGAGTGCCATGAATTTCGCTTTTCGTCCCCATCACATATCCAAGGACTTTGCAGCATGATTTGAAGTTGTTCGACTCCTTCGTGTTGGATGAAGGGCTGGCTGGATGATAATCACTCGAAATCACCTGCTATCTTTGGTAAGCACGCACCAATGTGATTGGTGTTTGACGCGACACTTCTTGCTGATCAAACCTCAAACACATTAAGTCGATCAAGTCTACAAGATAAATACGTCAAGTTTATGAGGAGAAGTACCAGAAACGGTGGACTTTAGTTTAGTGATGGTATCTTCTAACATCACTTGCAAATAACCCTACATATCATTATTTATTTTGAAAACCATTGACCTTCAAGAGGTGTACATTCACCACTGTTCTTCTATCGCCCACACACACATACATTATGTATATTTTGGTTGTAATAAACGAACCTATTTATTTATATCAAATAGCAGGCGTCTTAATGGTTATCATTAGCCTTTTAGTTGATTTCAGGCTTCACAGAGAGGAAGGAACATCAAATTGAAAAAGTCGAGGGGGGGGGGGAACAGAAGAGTGTTTCAAAGATGTAAGAGACAAACACAAAGCTAGAACAAAGATGAGGTGAATACTGTGAAAGTAGTCGAATATGGAATAGAGTGAGGTGATGGTAGTTTGAAGTGAGAAGTCGAATGCCGGTTAATAGACATTTCCGTCGTATGAGTATACTTTGCCCTGGGTGCACCATGTGGAGGTAAGTCTATCGCACAGCCCCATTCACTCAACGTCAACAGGGCGCCACCGCTCGTTGGCATGCAGGCACCACCACTGACATTAATAATAATGCGTCACAGCCGCAGTCGCAGTCGCCGCATCATTATTCGCCTATGCACACATCCTTCCAGGACTGCGAGCATAGCAATAAACGAACCTCGTCTTTATGAAATCCACCATCCATTCAAATAGTTTTGTGCAGCCAAGATTGTGAGCCAACAGATAAATCCCTAATGCGTTTTCAGTATTTATGATTATTTCAACGTCACCTCTAACAATACTAAAGAGTTGATAATGTTCTTAGGACAGTCTACCTACTCGTTTAGAATGTTTACTATTTAAAGTACTGTTCTAACTTCCTGACAACTGTGCACAAAGGAAAGATTTGTGGACATGGATCTTTGAAGCAAACGAAAGTGTGTTAAAGCGATGTTTTCTTCAACTCGAATATCCATCCTGTTGATCCCTCGCTAACTTCTTGCAACCACTTCCAGTAAGATAAATAAATTTTACAAGACTTTTCTATTTTGAAATGCCATTTAACTATAATTGGGCAATTTTTTCAAGAGCGTTAACACTGACAACACTCTTATTTATTCTTGTGTATTCTTCAAATTGGACCATTCGCTAGTTCCATCCTTGATTGCCTCTGACATACGGACACTCATGAAACAAGAAAAAATATTGTTTCAATCATGCGGCCGTATTCAGACTCTTCATCAACTTCTCCTACTTGATCACAAAATTGATGAAACAATTGAATTGGTTTTGAAAGGCGTCTTACCGTTCCATACCAACTACTTCTGCATCATGACGGTGGCCACTCCGTTTGGCAGCACAAAATTGTTCGAAATTGTCAATCTCCCTCCACTCCAACCCCCTCCCCCCCCTACTAAATGTATATTTTTTTCAAGTAAATGTATTTAAAATTTTATTACTAACAAGTTGTTATTTATAATTATTGTTTTAACATGAATCTCAAACTGAAAAAAAACTTTGACTTCCAATTTGTATTTTCATTTGGAAGCTCCATGGTGAAAATTGAACTGTTAAAATAAAAGCAATATTTGAAGATATCTTAGGAAAGATGCATCTAATATTTGGGCTGTTTAAAGTGAATGCCATGTTTTCAAGCAACTGTATTAACAAGAATTCACACCTCTCAAATTTTATCGCATCATCGGCATATTTGAGAACACTTCAGAGATGAAGATTTATCCCAAATATTCAATGAAACACGTTACTATGAGAAATTTTCAAATAAAGCTACTTTATTCTTGTCAATGTACGATATATAACTATCCAGTTAACGAGGGAGCAGTCTTTTTCTAAAACCTGATACGCACACTTGAAGGTGAGTAAGAGATCCTGCGTTATTTCTTGCATACACTGATCATTGGCCGAAATTGGTTTGCACATAAGGACAATCCCCCCAACACTAGTTGTGCTCCAACAGGCAGTAATCTCAAGCATTTTGGGCTTCCAATGCTCCTCCGCTGTCGCACACAAAATGGAAAGCAATTTCCCTTTCTCCTATCCTCAATTGAAATTCGGTTTGGACTCTTCTTTGAGAAAGAGGAAGCTTTCTAATCTTCATGGGGCAGCGATTTTACACTTAGGTCAGATCATGTTTGTACTATATTTTCTTTTGTTTCAGAAAGTAGTTTACACGAATAGTTTAGCCTTAAGGGAGTATTCTGGTCTAGAGGCATGAATTTTAGGCCATTTTTGAAGTGCTGTAAAAGAACAAGCAAAAATTTTTATTATCAATTTTTTTATACATTATTTATTCACATTAGAAGCATACAAAAAAATAAAAAAAGTAAAAATTTAAAATTCCGTTAATTATCAGCTGATGGAGTGGGGCGTCTCAAAAATTTGGTTCTTGAACATACCCATGATTTTAACTCTCCTAGCAATCCGAAATCAAAAAATAAAAAAGATTTTCAGTCTTCAATAATGTCGTCATGTTTGGAACTACGAAAATGTTATAGATATATTTTTTACAAAATGACGACTGTATAAATTATAAAATCATTTTTGTACCACTTCTTTGAACATTCTTTGATTTTTAAAAATGGTAAAAATACAAATTTGGGGATGACCGTAGTTCCGGTTATAGACAAGTCCCTAAAGAAGACTTTTAAATTTCGATTAAATCGGTTGGGCAGAATCTGAGAAATCGTGGGTATCAGATTAAAAAAAACAATTCTGAGAAAAACGTGCTTAAAGTATCAAGTAAACTTTTTTGAAGTCTAGGTCATAAAATTATATATTTTTACTTACATTTATTCAATCTGCCATTCCTGCTGCATACATTGGACCTTCCTCTACTTCAAAAAACTATTTTTGGCGTTTCTGTTTTCTATTCAAACAGTTCTAGCCTCCTTTGAAGTGCTGGATGCTCGTATCTCTGAGAGGTCAATAGGGTGCGTTGTCTCGTCTGATAGCAAATTCTTGCTCTTCTGGACCACTTTTCACTCCCATGATCGTCATTATCTTCAATATCGGTATAAATCCTTCATTAAAATACACACTGCAATAAATGTTGCAATTTCAATGAACTAAGACCCGGAATGGATATGCTTTGGAGCGAAAGTCCATATCAGCGAGTTTACGGACTCATTATTATTTTGAGTTTCTGAACCCAAACATTGAATCATTGACTCTTCTGATGATAAGCTTCGAAGGATTTGTGAACGAATGGACATGATGGAATGTAGCGTAGACTATTGCAAGTAATGCACTTTTAAACCCGAGTCCGCATTGAGTCGTTCTTAAAAATCCAATATCGTTGTTATATGTAGTACACGAAACAAACAAAGAAATTGCTGAAAAGACCGTGAAAAACTCCAAAACACAGTAGCCGTACTTATTGTCTATCATTACTTCTTCATCATTTGATTTCCTCAATTTTGCTGCTGATGCACTTGTAAAACTGCTGTTACCATGTTCTAAATTCAATTGTCGTGAAATATATATATATAGATAAATGGATAGATAGATATAACGGAACAAAAGGGCTTACTAAGAAATATAGATTCAGGTAGTCAGAGAACCCATTTTGTCTTTTGTTCGATTAGTTGCAGCCCAACCGATTTGGATGCCTGCTCAACAAAACACTTATTTCTCCGAAAATAATTGGAATTTTTGAAAAATCTCTCTTAGGCATATTCTGAAATAGTTGAACTATGGAAATATGAAAATTGATTTTTTCTAGACCAGAATACCCTCATAAAGTCAGTTAATTACTTTGAAATGCGTTTATAATGAGAATTCTAACAGAGAACAAGCTTGTTAACAATATCCTACCATTTCACAATTTTGTCTACTCTTATTGAATGCAAAATAGTAGTAAGAATCATTTGTTCTTAACTCAAATGGCAATGCCTTAGCAAATTGATGAGCTGCCCCTTAAAATGGGGGTGGGGGGTAGGGGGTGATTGGCTTGATAATTTATCCCTCTCGCTAGCGGGTCTCAGTTTTACCAAGATTTGCAGTAAGCAACTTATCAACTTGGACATCCCACTTAGTTGCCCTTGTCTAATTGCTTTTATGCGAATAATGATCTAATGAAAGTCTTTATTAGTCATGTGTGCGTGTCTTTCAAAGGCAAAGGTTAAATATTGGATGGAAAAAAATACCTGGTTAACGTTAAATTTTGACAATAAAATATTCATCCAAAAGGGGTACGCTCTGGTTTCAGCAAATTAAATGGTACTTGGTGAATTGCTTCACTTTCATATCCACGTTCTTCTTGATCTGCTTTCCCGAATTTTTCTCTCTTATATATTTCCTTGTCCCTCACACAGATACTATGTTGTGCCATTGAAAAGGAACATTTCTGATTACTTAAAGGAAGCATGCTGATACCACCATATTGTCGACTACAATCACAAGTGAATATTGATTTTTCCCAGTTCTCTAACAATCTCGAAATTTCTCCTTCCACAATAACTGCAAGAGATTTCCACCCAAGAACTACCTGCACTCACTGCTGCAAGATGACGTCCACAATTGCATCGAATACCAGACTGCTCTAAGGGCCTTGCAGATGGTGAATATTGAGAAGTGATAGCAGGTGGGTTTCTGAGTTCTGTGAATGTGAACTGTCTTCCACCCTCACCAATGTGGGCAGAGGTAATTCTGGATGCTTCTGCAGCAACCCTGTCTTGAGAACTGAACGTATTGTTGGTTGTGGTTATATTTTGTAAGGGCTTATTTGTTGAGAATTGAAAATTTTCCCGTTCTAACGCTCCTGATGCATCAGATCCTATTGAAATTAGTTGTCGTTCTAGATCACCGACCGTGTATTGACGAGCACACTCACAGGTCATTATAGGAGACTGATTGATTTATTATAGCATTCATTGGCTGATGGGAAATTAATGGCCCATCGAAACGAATAGGAGTTTCCAATACACTTCACATTCGTAACCGAGGTTGTGAAACCGAGGACGACAAAGTTGAGTGAATTTCTCCTAGATCACCACTCTGATTCAGAAGGTTTGTGGCCTTCTGGTTCAGTTATGCGCGTTCTAAATTTTCGGTTGCGATATAACGATTACTTTTCGTCTCTTATTAGAAGTTGAACTTGTGACATTATGATCTCTTACATGGCCATAGCTATCGCCAATATATTTTGGTTTAGAAGCTGTAACACAGCAGCATAGCCTTCATCACCACACTAATTCTCACTTCCTCCAGGTCCTTCATATCAATAACCTGAATTCCAGTACTCTCTGAGAGAGCAGTCGTCATTTTCATACCTGTTCACGCAAGTATTGCACTGAAATTTAAATCTGTTGACTTTCACTCTGTCAGGGGAATTTCCACAGCCAAATTTACCACATCAACTTGTGTCATATACACCTTGGTTGGTATCAAAAGAGCACCGACCTGTGTACCTGTGAAAACGGTCTATCTTATCCCCATTTAACTAGAGAGTAATGTTACAGATGTTTCCTAGAGATTTCTAGACATGGGCATTTCAAGTATGGAGGATTTGCGACCAAGAGACATTGACACATCAATAAGTTGAGCTGAAGCTTTAGCAAAGAATTTCTTTTTCCAGGTGAACTCCTGTCTGACTATCAAATAGTATTTGGTGAAAGGTGCTTCAGGCATAAGAATTATTTGGGCACAATCAATCATTTTTGTCCGAATTCCCTCATAAGTAGCAGCTTCTGACATCACCCCACACAAATTGTTCCGGAGCACATTTAGTTGCTCCTCAACACACTCTGCTTAAAATTAAAAATTTAAAAGTTAGAAATGATTAATATTTTATTTCGCATATTTCTTCCTCCATCCACTCTGAGATTGATTTTTGCCTAAAAATGTGTAACCTTGACAATACCCATAAATGTCTGTGGCAGATTCCACCAAGTTTGGATAACCCATTAGACCTAGCTAAAATATTCTGGAGCTATCGAGAAAACAGACGTTTCGCGTGGAACAACATTATTCGCGAAGTGATGTGGTATCTCTGCACAAATAAATGTTCGAATGAGCAGGTGTTTCCTTCTCTGCCCACTCTGGTTTCAAATCTTATTTATTTTTTTCAATTTAAATAATAAATAATTAATTAATTGTTCATTTTGCGTATTTTTTCCTCCTTTATAATTTTTTCATCACAAAAACAAAACTTTTCATCGGAACGGGTGGAATTATGGTTTTTATTTTCAATTATTATTGTTTAATTTATTCACAACACTGCATGCCATATTCGATCCCTTCCATAGTACTCATCTTACCTTTTCTCTGCCTTTTTGTCTGTCTCTTTTACATCTGTGAATCACTCTTCTGTCCCCCTCCGCCCCCCTCCTCCATCCTCCCTGTGAAGCAGGAAGTCAACTAAAAGGCTAGTGATAACTGTCAAAACGCCTGCCATTTGAAATAAATAAATAAATAAGTTTATTCACGATGAAGAAAGATATTTTATGCTAACAGAGTCATTATTTTAACCTCAGTTCGTTTGCAAGAGGAAAAAAGACAGTGAAAACTGTTTATCGGAGGTGAGAAAATGAATCACGGGAGATCAGTTATCTTCAGGAGTCGACGGTCATTCATTTTGTCCAATTCAGAAATCAATTTCCAAGAATACTTTTGTCCTGAGGAGGTCTGAATTAGCAATAAATAGGGATTGATTGGTAACCTGTACTTTCATAGACTTTCAATGTCATAAAACTTACCTCATCGTCTTGGTTGAATAACAACTCATATATTCTTTCTTCGTTAGCTACAATGAGGATAAATTATGATGAGATTTGAATATTAATTTACTTAACCTTGAGTGGTGTCTGGTGATTGCTGTTTTTCTACAACTTGCTCTTAAAATTCAATTTTTTGATGAGGGAAATAGAAAGCCCACTAAAATTTATCCGATTGAACAATTTGCTCAAAGCAATACTGGTATGAACTCGCTGTCAATTATGCATTGCAGTATGTAAGAGTGACGTCTGTATCTTCATCGGTCTCAATGTCTGACTACATAGTGAATAAGTGAGGCTGTCTTTTACCTGCACACAAGTTAATCTCATTTGTGTAAACGAGCCTTGACTTTCTGCGAGTATGTCTATTAAGCTACGATTCGATCTTTCCAAGGAGTGTTATCTCTGGCACTTTTGAACATTAATAAGCTTATGTATAGATGTTTGAATTCATCCAACAAAGACGGTGAGGGATGCGAGTGAACCTTCCCTGGTATTAATTTCAATTAATAATTAATTAATCAATTTTTTGTTTGAGAGAAGATAATCCTGTTGTGGACAACTCGTAATTTCTAACACAAGAAAATATTCCTACTACTCTTCAAAATAAAATTGAACATGACTCACATAGAAACAAAAGGCTCCCATTAAAAGAGATCAACGAGAGTAGCTTAAAAGTGGGTTTAATCACTTCGGTCCACTGGGGAGGTCCTTCAGTAAATAAGGACAACATCTCAACAGAAGAAGTTGAATTTGACGAATCACCAGCAACGTATACACTTCCATTGAAGAATTCTGCTGCAGGACCATACCTCGAATGAAGCATAGGAGTGATTTCACACCAACTGCCTGCATGTCCAAGAGGCGATGAAGTTGTCAAAAAGATTTCAGCTTTGTTACAATTTCCAGTAGGTACACACCCACCAACAACTATGTCACCAACACCGGGTATATGTGCTGCTCCTGTGGAAGACCTAGGTGTTGGCATTGGGGGCAGTTTCCTCCACCTACATTTTGAAAATACTAAAATCTCAAGTGATGCCTGCTGATTCGTTAGCTTCGACCTACAAGTTGGAGCTTGAAATCAGGCGGGGTCTAATATCTACATGCACACATGTTGGAGCACAATACTACCAACATCTTCCTCATTTTCACATGCCAGCCTATGCTGTTTCGGTATTTGAAAGTGATTGAGTCAACGGTTTCCAAGCAGTGTGGTTTGGATACAAATATCTAACTATTTATGACGATGTATAAATTAAACAATATTTTTTCAGAACTCTCCAAGAATGATAGGTCACATCATATTGATTTACTAATAGCAATGAAATGAATGCAAATCATTTTCCAACCAAAAGCATACAAACTCACCTAAATGCAGAAAATGCATTCACAAAAATTTCGAAATGCATATGAACTTGATAACAGAACATGTTAATCAACCGTTATATGTACATGTTGATGGACGTAACTTCTAAAAACTTGTCAATCTGAATAAACAAACGACTGGCGATCCTATATTTGAAATATCTTTAGTTTTCAGTTATAAGAGGAAATTTGCATCAAAAGCCACTGTATAATAAATATATTAAATGCTTTCATTTTAGCTATACCTGAGCTATGTCCAAATGACATCAATGTCTTACAACTAATGACAATGTACCAATGAGTGAGTACTTTCAGAACTCTCAAAATGAAGCAAAAGATGAGTGAAAAGTCTCATCAGATATTAGTGCACTGTTAAGAGCAATCAAGTGAGTGTAAATCATTGTCCGCACAAAATCGAACAAACTCAGATTGATTCAGATGTCTGTAGTTGCAATCAAGTTAGGTCCGACAAATGTTTAAAAATGCGTGTAAGTAGCATATATAAAATGCGTACGTGTTAGTTGCAGGTGAGAATTCCTCACAAGAGTCTAAGAATTTGACATTTTGCTTGTTAAAACCTCCAAAAACAAGAACTGCATGATCTCGAGCCACTGCAGAATGACATTCTCTCTCCTCAATCATTGATTGGAGTGCAATCACTTCACCATTCTGTGGATTTATTCTATTCACTCTTGATGTAGACGTACCGGACTTGAAAAGGCCACCCAGAGTATAAACACTACCTACAAGGAGTAAAAAAGAGTAATTGAGAGTAAGCAATCGAAGTTAGATCCAACCATCCAAAGCAACTGTGCAGGTGCCCAATCGATGTTCGAATGGGAAAGAAACGTTTCGTCCTCCACTAAGTTCAGAAATCGCC
>UZAE01001624.1:0-12249 GCA_900617975.1 Rodentolepis nana
GCATGGAGCACGTTTATTCAGTACGGGTATTGCGGATAAAAGTGTACACGTAGGGGCCTAATCATGATTGGTCACTGTTTGTACGGTCGCTGCACACAGAGTTTTACGGCCGCACCTCCCAATCCTGGCGAGCAGACATGCAGGCATACGATGACGCACACAGCGATAACGTGTCCCACAGATTCGATTTTTTTGAAAATTGGATTCTGAGGGAAAATTTTGGGTAATTAAGATCGGTGCGGTTGTTAATTGTTGATTGAAAATGTTTTAAAATAAAAAGTTTTGAAAAAATAGGATATCTTTGTATATTTGTTTAGCATTCGTATATGTTAGATTTGTAAAACGGAAAATAGTTTATTAAAGCCTCTTCTTTAGGTACGTTATTTGATTATAAATAAACACCTAATCTTTAATTAATATAAATTGCGTGAATTTATTTGGTTTAAAGAAGATAGAAAGGCTGACTTCGTGGAGATAATAGCACTAAAACGCAATTCGCCATCATGAAATTACTTTAAAAATTACTAGAGGAATGAAATCGAAAAGGCTATTGTGAGATTAATGTGGGGAGAGAGGTTGAGTTTGAATTTTATCTTCCATATTTTTGAAAGTGCATTTGAAATTCAACACCAGATATTAAAAAGATCTGGATGACAACGGTTAGAGAGAAGAATCCCATAGTCTGCTTCTATTCAAGTTTTTCATCTTCTAGTGGCGCTACTTTCAAGTGAAGTCACTTTTGTAGGCCAATTGACGTGTTTCCTCTAAAATCCAATGATCTACCCACCCCCTGGTGGCGTATTGGACGGTGGAGATGAAAAGAAGGGGAAACGAGTGTTCGAGGGAGAGAGTTGACTCCCAAAATGATAGCGGAGTCGTGAGGATTCAAATTGGACCTCTACACAACTCGTGGTACACCATAACGTCTTTTTCATAAAAATTGCGGCGCTTGTGTTCAATAATATGACGAGTCTCTGATGAGATTCCAAAAAAATTCATCTATACATTGGCAAGGTTTATGTTTTTCAATTGCTAGGTAAACACCTGAAGAAGAACTATATTCCGGCGTATTAAAATGTCCAGTCTGTTGGAATGTTCACTACTGATGAAGAAAATGAAATTAGACCTCAACAGACTGGAAAAGTTTATTTTTCAGACCAGGTTATGGAACGCCTTATTCCAATGAATTTCGGTATGTTCCAGTTGTGATTTCCTGGGGAATAGTTAAATAATCACCGGAATTTTATATTCAATCGTGTCAAAATCAAATTCGTCAGAAGGTAGATTGACTGGTGGGTGATTGTTAATCTCATCACGGCCTAATCTGTCATCGAGGTGGTATAGCGTTGATGCGACATCGATACGGTACTTCTGATGCGCAGAAAAGCATTTTCGATTTCCAATCAACTTTTGCCCCCAGCTGTTACATTGCGCACCAAATTATATCAATTAAATTAACAATTTTTCATTCAATAATGGAAAAATGATTTTAATTATTTTTTTCTGTCCAAAATATCTTAAAAGAAAAAAACCCATAGTTGTTTAGATTTAAATAATTTAAACTTTTAATAGAACTATATGTGAGAGCCCAAATTTCCGTCAGCTTTTCATGATATGGCTGCCAACTCAAGGCTCATTGCATCAATAAATGACTTCACTTTAAATTTACTCTTTTCCTTTTGCGAACACTCATAGTGACTAATTGAAATCTTCTTTACATTAAAATACTTCGAATTCCCACAAAAAATTTTAATATGCCTGTGAAGCAAATTTGATCATTTTGCAAATGCCTTATGCTTACTTCTTCAATTGCCAACGTAGTTGAAATCAGCCATGGCGGTTCGGTTTTGTCTCAACGACTTTGGGTTCCAATTGCCTGACGATGGGCTGTCCGTCTTCACTACATTCTTGAAGGTCAAACTCACCTGCAAGGCTCGTATCCCTTCATCTGTGCAACAAGAAGAATTCTACTCTCTTGGCAGGCAAGTACATTTGTAAGACAATGGAGCACCACAAAATTATAACCAAATTTAATATGAGTTTTAAATCACTATATGGTACTAAATGTTCTAATTGAACTTTAAATTGTTCATAACTTTGAAGATTACTAACCCCAGTACAAGTTGACCAACTTTCAGAAAGTTTAACGGTGAAACGAGGTTCCAATGGAGGGAGCGTTTAGGCATTGAAAATATGTCCCTTTTTAATATTTTTAATTTTGAGGATTCTTTCGTTCATTATTGAATTGCAATCTCACCAAATAAGGAAATGTAGAGGCCGTCTCTTCTTTCTCATAATTGATTGGGTGCCCTTCTGTCAAGCAAAAGTGACCACTTCCTGCCGATCATTGGTTTACTTTTGTTATCCGATTACAGACATTGTCCTTCACGATTCAGCTGAATTCTTTTGAGTGCACCGCTATCTCATCAGAATTCATTAATTCGATGCTCATCGAAGCACCTTCTCTGTCCCATGGATTGCCAACAGCACTGATTTATTGTGGCTAACAGAGAAATGGACTTTCTTAAAATAGCTCTTAATAAACAAATGATTTCAGCACAAATCAGGATTTAATAAAACCTCTATTACTAGGTTTGGTAATTATTAGAATTTCTCATATATCTTGAGCCTACCTTCTAACAGAGCACCTCCTTGATTCTTCCACAGAATACACACAAGTATAATTGCCCAAGTGCAATAAATTAATTATACCTATAACCCAATAAATCGTTTAACATTTTAATAAAATAATGAGCTCTCCTGCAGTTACGTTAGAAATCGCACCTGTCGCTGAGTGCAAAAACGGCTCTTGTTTAGAAATAATTGCTATAATAAAAATATACATATTTATAAGACTTTTGACATGAGACTGCACAAGTGAGTCAAGAATTGGTCGTTTTACGAGAACATAGCTTCAGCTAAAATAAAGCCTTAGTCTAGCAAAGTTAAGTAAGGTTTTTAAGGTAAGATTAATTCATTAAATACACCCAGTTTATATTCAAATCATCTATTTTTTTTCAAAAATATTTAATAAACACTAAAATTCTATACTCCGATTGATTAAGAGGAGTAAAATGTTTTTTTTATTTCATTGTTGCAATAAATATGCAATTATTGGGTTGGCAACTAAGTCATTGTTGACGGATTCACTCTATACTTTCTTTTGTTTTGTTAACGTGGCCAGAGCATCTAACCTATATTTTTCTTACTGTATGGACTTCTAGGTTAATTAGTAAAAAATTTTTTTGTTTAGTTCTTTAGTTTCGTTTTTATCCCAATTTAAAAATGAAAGAACAGGACGTGCACTTCCGACACATTTTATTGTATTACTCCCGAAAAGGCAAGAACGCATCGCAAGCACTAAAGAAGTTATGTGCCGTATATGGAGATGAAGCCTTAAAAGAAAGGCAGTGTCGAAATTTTTTTTGAAAGATTTCGTTCCGGTGATTTTTCACTGAAAAATTCACAACGATCTGGCCGCCCAGTCGAAGTGGATGAAACCCATATCAAGGCCATTATCGATTCAAATCGTCACAGCACAACACGAGATATTGCAGAGAAGCTCAATGTGTCGCATACATGCATTGACAAAAATGAAAAACCCTTGGTTATGTCAAGAAACTTGATTTATGGATCCCTCGCCAGTTAAAGGAAATTCATTTGACGTAACGGATTAGCATCTGTGATTCGCTACTGAAACGCAATGAGAATGATCCATTTCTGAAGAACCTAGTTACTGGCGACGAGAAGTGAATAGTTTATAACAATGTTACTCGCAAGAGATCATGGGTGAAGCAAGATCAACCAGCCCAAACAGTATCAAAAGCAGAGATTCACCAAAAAAGATTATGCTGTCCGTCTGGTGGGGGGATCACAAAGGAATTTTGTATTTTGAACTCATGCCGCAGAACCAAACGATAAATTCAAATGTGTATGGTGAAGAACTCAAAAAACTGAAGGATGCCATTGAAGATAAGCGGCCGGCATTATCAAATCGGCGGAAGGGTGTTGTTCTCCATCATGATAACGCAAGGCCCCCTCCCCACATATCTTTGGTTACTCGGCAAAAATTATTGGAACTGGGTTGGGATGTTTTGTCACACCCACCATATAGCCCTGACCTTGGGCCTTCGGATTATCATTTGTTTCGTTCCATGCAAAATTCTTTAAATGGTAAAATTTGTAACAACGCGGATGATGTCGGATCACACCTAATTCAGTTTTCCAATAGCAAAGACCAGACATTTTACGAACGGGGAATTTTTACTCTGCCAGAACGATGGAAAAAGGTCATCGACAAGAACGGCCAATATCTAATTGAATAAAGTTATATTTTTAAACAAAAATTCCGAAATTGCCTTCTTATTTGAAATCGGCAATGACTTAGTTGCCAATCTAATATTATTCTTAATTTTAATTGAATTATTTGATTTCATTGCTTTGTATTGGTCTCTCTGAATAGACATCAGGAAGACAATTCAGTAGTCGACTTCGATTATATTGTCGCTAGTGGGAGTTTTGTCGGTGCCGATAAAGACCTCTACTTTGTCGGTCTCTTTGCACCAAACAAATTCGACGCACCCCTACAGAGGCTGCATAGAGCTCTCAAGGTGCCTGAAACGACAATGGCTCTTTGCATCTTTCGACAGTCCGATTTGGATTCTTTGCTCAAGGAGGCACCGCTGCTTTTTGAGACGCAAAACGAACCAATCAAAAACCTGCTAGCGGTCAACTCTACGGAGGTGGGAGGAACGATCGAATCCTCGAGGTTCATGAGAATCAACGCGAGTGAAAAATATCTCAATTCATTTCAGGTGTGTGTATTTCTACTGATATTGCAAAACTTGAGCATAAACGCCTATATGAAATCAAAGAAATGTGATAATAATTTTTTTCGAAAACAGCTGTCATTTCTCTCATTAAATTCATTTGTAAAAATTGTGCAGACGAAATATTTGCCACAAGTAAAACGGATTCGTGTGCATGTTAACTTAATGCAAAATGATACACAAAGTGTCTACAAATTGATTTTCATGCCAACTCTATTAATTTTTCAAAAAATTAATACTCAGCCAAATATTTTATGCAGATATGGTAATTGGATCTAATCTAAAAGGTAATTAATGACTATCTTTAAAATATAATTTGATTATTTAGTGTTGCTTAGGATTAAAAAGTAACATTTTGAAAAAGTAGAAAGTTGAAGCTATTAAAAGGTTTACTGATTGACAGCATATGAGATGGAAGTAAACAGACTTACAATCCACTTCGTCGTTCCGTTTCGTTGAATACCTTCAAAAACAACTCCTCGTGCCTGAAAATTGAGTGCAACAGGAATTTCGGTGCCGACCCGCACCAACTCCCTCCAGTACCGCAAATGAACGAGTCCGATCCTCTGTTGTCAAGGCAACAGGGTGGCTTATGACCCCATTAAGTAAAAGCCGCACAATGCTGGAATAGAACACAATTTCCGTCTTCTAAGTCATGGCTGAAAATTTAAGTATGAATTTGATTGAATAATTGACGATGTGGTAAAAAAAACAATTAAAGTTTATTGTCGAAGAATAGAAAGACCAAACCAGGTGTGAAATGATGCAATCTGTGGTTAGTTATCAGAGTAAGGAATAATTCTTCAACATGGCATTGACCGCCACCTCCGCGCACAAAGCAAGAATGACCTCCCAAAATGTTGAGGAATTGGCTATGAAATCTTTCAGATATCTTTCAGACTTGCCGGACATCGCTCCCTCTTCCTCATCAACTGTTCAGTTGCATGAAGTATTTTCAAAGGAAATAAAAAAATTTGCAAGCACAGTTGAGGCAGAAATCCACCTAAACAAGGATTTTAATTCTTTTTTTTTAAAATAAATGCAAATTTTAGGATTGGATCAAAAAATTATTAGAGTGCGTAGAAAGGGTTGCGAACGATGGTGGATTAAAAATAGTTAAATTTTTATTGCTGTTTTTTTAAATGCGATATTTTATACTGATATTCCTGATTTTCAGAAACGATTATTTGAGTCCAAAGTGGCAAAATTAGTGTCGTTGACTTGACAAACATATTGTTATTATGAATAAGCAATAAAATCTTCAGATTTAATTCCCAGGTCAAAGGTCATTTCGTTGGAGTTCAGTCAGGGTCACCGATATGAGGAATTTGAACTACAATTAGTGAGTGATGAATAAGGATCAGTAAAAAAGTGAACCGAAATTCCAAAAATTGGAATAAAAATTGTCGCGTATTGTTCAGTGTATTGAATAATAAACTTAAATGTGGACGCAGTGGGTGGGTAAATAATAAACGCGTGTCCGCAGTTGAGGTGTGTGTTTGAGAGAGAGAGAGATAGGGAGAAAGTGAAAAATTCATTTGAGAAAGAAGGCGCGCTTGAGGAGATGAGTACAGGCGAACGCTTTTGAAGGAGATGCACCAGTCATAGACAGAAGGAGACACCATGAACACGTCCAGATATGACTGGTTGGAGCTTGAGGCAAAGGAAGATAAAAGCAAAATTATTTAGGAAACTCTAAAGTGCGTCTTCCTTCGTATTTTGTTATTTCACATAGCCGCATTCAATAAATGTGGCAGGTCGGTGAAATTAATGTTAGAATTGTACACTTGTGTCCAAAATACCACGCAAATAGTACCTAAAAGTCGATGTCATTTATCATGATATCGTAGACCCACCAACATGTATTTATCTTTTACTTAGTTTTAACAAATTTGAAAAATTCTTAGAAAATAGACCATGCATTCATAGTTCGGATGGAGAATCAGTTTTTTTCGAAATAAGTCCTAGCTTAAAACAAAAATGACCAGGAATAATCGCAACATTATACTTGGATGTGTAGATTTCTGCCAACATTCTCGAAGATTCATTAGAACGCTAAAATTAACCAAGTTATACAAAGTCATTTTAACCATTCGTTAATAAATCTCTTTGTTTAATATTGATAGATTGGCGAAAATATTCAAAAAAGCAAAACCGATTTTTTGTATACAAACTGTAAAAAATTAAAAATTTTAAATCTTCGTAATTTAAAATCAAAAAATGTTTTAGTACGACAGATTTACATTTTTCGAATAATACTCTACATGATGAAATTTTTTCCACCAGCAATGAAAGCAAAATAATATACCTTCATGTTCAAATTGATACACCATAAATTTGAAATTTGCTTACATAATAACGGTAATTTTCCAGAGTTCACTTTCTATTTTGGGCTTGGATATAATTTATTATATAGTCTGAAAAAGAACTTTTAGCACAAGAGAATGGAACATTTCCCTTAAACATACCAATTTTTTCACAAAAATTGGACTAATTTTGTTATATTTTTTTCTTTTATGAAAGTAACTGAATTAGTAATATCAAAGTAGGAATACCTGTGCAGTTATGATGAGCATGCTGAATTGATATGAAGCCAGATTAGTAAATCAATCATAGGGAAATCAGTAAATTTCTTTAAACTTGTTTATGTCAGCATTGCAAAAGGACAAAGAAGCACTCAACGATAAGGGGCCTTTTTGTTGAGACGCCTTGGAAGCCGACGGACAATGGTGAGGCTTTGGCGGTACTTCAAACAAAGGAGCGATTCGTTGCAATTCTGGTGGAGAGTGTC
Source organism: Rodentolepis nana (assembly GCA_900617975.1). Taxonomy (NCBI): domain Eukaryota; kingdom Metazoa; phylum Platyhelminthes; class Cestoda; order Cyclophyllidea; family Hymenolepididae; genus Rodentolepis; species Rodentolepis nana. The sequence continues at coordinate 7,621 of UZAE01001624.1, forward strand.
GACAGCTTCTCGGATCTGCCACGGCGGAAATTGACTCAAGGACGCGCTGTTTGTATTCTTTACGCTCTTACGGGTAAGAATGCACAAGAGAGACAGAATTTGGTTTCAACTTGACACACGGGGATATATATATATATATATATATATACATAACGTTGACCATAATTATTACCAATGGCAAATTCTTTAACTTAGTTTTAAAGAATGATACTGTCTTCCAGAATATGTTTATTGTCAATTACTTTAGATCAAGAAATAAAATAAGAATAGATAAATAAAACTTCATATTTGGTGCCTGAAATGGCCACCCGAATATTACCATGATCTTCAGTTTGTCATTTTTTAATTTAAAAAATTTGTTTCAAACGAAATTCCAAAGTAAATTTTTATTATGCACAACATCCTGTAAAATAAATTCAACTAATGCCGCTCAGTAGGTTGAGTTATTGTGCCAATTAACTACCTGAGTTCGTTCAGATCACATATCGATTAATTTCCATTTCTCAAAATGTTTGAATTGTAACCCTGAATGCGAAACTGATTTACTTTATAAGGTATCAAAATGTATTTCGGTTAATACAATTTTTGGGGAATATATTTTGCCATTAAATATAATTTGCTCCGCATGAAGCATTGCGATGGTTTAGTACTTTATCCATCTAATCGTCTATTTCTCTTAAGCTGTAAGGAATTGAGGCTTCACTTGATAATTTCCATTTATTGCTTATCGCTATAATTTTTTAAAATGCCATTTCTGGTACTGAGTGATTTGAATTTGGATGTCATTTAGATTAATGAGTTCCAGAAATTTATTACTTTACTTCTCCTACTTTTATAATGATCAAATTACTAAGGATAGTATTTATTTATTTGTTTATATCAAATGGCAGGCGTCTTGTTGGTTATCATTAGCCCTTTAGTTGACTTCAGACTTCATAGAGGAGAAGGAACATCAAATTGAAAATTCGAGAGTGGAGGAACAGAAGAGTATTTTAAAGATGTAAAAAAGACAGGCACAAAGGTAGAAAAAAGGTGAGGTGAGTACTGTGAAAATAGTCGAATATGGCGTAGAGTGAGGGGGTGGTAGTTTGAAGTCAAGAGTCAATTGCCAGTTAATAGACTTTTATGCCGTATGGGTATACGTTGCCCAGGGTGCACCACGTTGAGGTAAGTCTATCGCACACCCCTTACTAAGGATAGTAAGAAGCCATCGGGACTCCTGTTCGTGGAAATACACTTCACCTCCCCTGGACTCAAATGCCACACCAATTGAGCTCATTGTTGTGTTAGGGGTGGGGGGGGGGGAAGCATAAATTTCGACAGAATTGAGTCATTTGGCGGCTTATTGAATTCACTGAATTTGTGGAAATTGCAAACTGAGGCCTCCTTGTTGTTTATCAAAAGAGCGTCAGTCCTCCAGTGGTATTTCAATTTCAAGCGATATTTTGCATCCTCATTTTGAATCTCAAATTCCAACTGGCAGTTTTGTTAAAAAGAAGTGCCTACGCCATCTGTCGTAGCTGATTTATTTACATTAGGACTTAAGATCGTTTGAGGAGTAAATGGATAAGCAGTTTAAGCAAAGGATAACTTTAAATACGGATAAATTTGAAAGCTAGTTAATTCCCTAATTTCAAAAATGCACTGAAATATTAGTAATTGTTTGGGGTTACTAAGAATTCAAATTTATAATAATAAGAAATCGGTGTATACTTCCTTTAAACAAGTGCCGGAATTTAATCTGCTATGAAAACCAAAGTTCTGCATCAAAATGTCCTTTAATATGACGCACAAGTTGTTGTTGTTATTTTTATTTCAGAATCGTCAAACTTGCTGGTATTTTTGCTCTCGAAGCGTGATTTATTCCCATTAAAGAATTCTAATAGCAAAAACGGCTTCACAAAGACAATTGCACAGGATTTACTTCTAACCGGAGGAATTGAACTGCTCTTCTCTGTGATGCTATCACCTCAATTTCTTTCCTCTTCTATTAACATGGAGTTCACGGCTTTTCGGGAGATCACGATTGCGGATGGGCAAAAACTGGGAGTCATCGATTTGCAGAACTGCTTCACAGCATGGTCAGTACTGCATTCTTTGTGTCTTAAGTAATTGCATTAATAAATTTCCCCTGCTGTAATTACAGTAAAGAACTTTTATGAGAGGATATTTACTTAATCAAGGAGAGTTCTTCTTGATCTATCCAAATAAAATGATTAGAACAAAGTTGACAGTCTCTTCACAATGAGTGGAAGTGAGCTTCCAATCAAAATACACATGTTTATAAGAAATTCTTTGAAGAGGGAGAATTCACTATTTTGAAAGAGGATCACGCAAAATACTCATCACTAGCATCTATTAAGACCAAAATCTGACCAATCCAAACCCTTATGCTTGTCACAAGTCTGTAACCTGGAGAAAGCTGCTTTGACACTCTCCTTTTGAGGTGTCTCAAAAAGAGGCACGTGCTCCATTCACTCGTGTCACGATCTGAGTAGGTGAGTTCAGGTGTTTAAGGGTTCATTAATGCGACTGGTGCAATCTCACAAACTGGCTGAGAACAATTCTGCAAATTTCCCTGAGTTCTGGTGGGTGGCGAATCCTGCTTCCAAAATACATGTACCATCGCATCAACTAGCCTCGTTCGATAGGCATCAGAATTCCACCTGAACCCCTCTATGGATGAGACTAAGAAGGTGGCAACACATCATTCTAGGGGGAAGTTGGCGGTCATCTGACACTCATGACAATTCGTGCAATTTTAATCTGCCCAACTCTAGGTGTGTGTTTCTGGTCCACGTGCAATCCACCTGCCCACCTTCTATTCCGCGTGCCGGGCTTTTGATTCGGGCAACTTTTCTTCAGCTCCAATAAACAAGCATTATTTTGACCTTCAGTCGAATGTTTCACCACGCTCAGAAGTTGCTTTGTCTTTGTGGGGGATTTTCTTGGCCATCTGCAAGAAATTGACCTCTGAAATGCCTATGCAACTATGTAGTTGTGAACATCTTGAAAAGCGCTGTTTGGTTCTTTCCACTCTCTCCCCTTTAGCCACGACAGCCTCGTAGCCTCTTCCTTACAAGTTTTTAGAGTTCGCGTTCAGTTTCCTTCACAGTGTTCATGGTGCACGGAGCACCGACTGCACTCTTATAGTGATTACCAGCAGGTTTCATAGTGACACAGCTTGTTCTTATCCATGATGCAGATGGGTCCCAGCAACGTGCTTATGAATGGAGAAGAGATTTTTGAATTTCAATGGAAGCTTGGGGTGCTTTTCGCCTCCACGATATCTTGAGTTAATTTAATGATTTCAAATGGCAGGCGTTTTGATATTTATCATTAGCCCTTTAGCTGACTTCGAACTGCACAGAAGGGAGGAGCATTAAAGTCACAAATATTCGAGGGGTGGGGAGACAGAAGAGTGATTCGCAGATGTAAAAAAGACAGACAGACAGGCACAAAGGAAGAGAAAAGGTAAGGTGAGTACTGTGTCCTAATGTGAGGTCATGGTAGTTAGAAGTCAGAAGTCAACTACCGTTTTATGGACATTTTTGCCGTGTGAGAATACGTTTTTTGAACGCCTATATATATTATTTATTTATTTCAAATGGCAGGCTTTATGATATTTATCATTAGCCCTTAATCTTTGACTTCAGCCTCCCCCAAGAGGGGGGGGGTACATTTATAGCAGTTAATTAATAGCAGTTCATTAACTGTCTTCTTGCTTCCCAGTATCTTTGGCTTTCCGTCCTTGTCTTTAGGGCTGGACACCGAATCAGGTGGGTCTTCTCCATTTCCTCATGTAGGTTACATAGAGGGCATGTGGGTTGAGTGTATACTCCCAATCTGTGAAGATGTTTTGCCAAGCAATCGTGTCCGGTACGTAGTCTAAACTCAGCAACGGCTTCGATTCTTGGCCAGTCGAGTATGTCGGAGAGTGCCACTGTCCACTGTTTCTCCTTTGTTCGAGCTTTAATTTCGTTGCACCTTGAGGTATGGAATTCTCTCCTGATTAAGGCCTTCATTGTGTGGAAAGACATCTGGTGGTCCATGCATTGCAAAATCGTTGTCCCCTTCTTAGCAAGTGTGTCAACTACATCAATGTCTGCTAATGGGTTCATGGGGGGAGAGAGGCTTTTTGGTTTGTCATCGATTTGTAATGCTTTCTTCAGTTTTATGGCTTTCTGTATTAGACCAGATTGCGATTTCAGATGTCTTGGTCTATTCTCATAGGTGCTGAAGAACTTATCCATGGGAATGCGCAGTAGCTTCTCATACAGGATCAAGGCCTTCTCTTTGATAAGGGAACCTATTGTGATGCTTCCTGTTGCATCAATGGGTGTTGATTTTATCCCTCCAGTAATTAGTCGTAATGCTTGGTTGTGTGCCTTCTCGAGGGGTTTGAGAGTCACCTCTGTGGCTGTAATGAGTGGCTCACAGCAATACAACATTATTGGCTGAATAAACATCCTGTAAGTGGTATTTAGAGTTGAGCGCGCACAGCACCATACGCTACCAGCAAGACGCTTCAGTACATTCAGTCTATTGGAGACGCGTTCTGCTATTTTAGCAATGTGACTTTTCCACGTTAACTTTGTGTCAAACGTCATTCCGAGATATGTGAACTCA
>UZAE01001625.1:0-12242 GCA_900617975.1 Rodentolepis nana
TTAGTGGTCCAACCATATTTGATTTGATATTCCCTCTCAGAAGTAATGATTGTCTTAAAGACCAACCGGAAATGACAGACTTTGTCGAAATAGGATGCCATGAGGGTATTTGACAAGGACAAAACAGGGAAAGAGGAATGAGTGGGAAGGGAAATTGGAATAGACGAGAACATCTGTGTTGTGATTGAAGCCCTATTTTCTCGTCACATGAGCAATTGACACAGTATTTATTTATATCAACTGGCAGGCTCTATGGTGATTAACATTAACTCTTTAGTTGAGTTTGAGCTTCACAGAGGGGAGGAACATCAAAGGCAGAAGATTGATTCTCACATGTAAAAGAGACAGATACCAAGTTAGAGAGAAAGGTAAGTTAAGGTGATTACTGTGGAAGTTGTGAGATGTGATATACAAGTGGGGTCATGGTAGTTTGAAGTCAACTGCCTGTATATTGTTTTTCTTGCCATATGAGTATGCGTTGCCCAGGGAGCACCACGTGGAAGTAAGTCTATCGCGTACCTCAGGAAGAAAAATATGAAGTAATGGAAAAGGGAAAGTTAACCCATGTTCAAAATGATATCCTATTTGAATCTGTCGAATAGGTGCTACACTTGCACAAAACACGCATTCAAAACTGTTAGTGACTCATGCTAATACACCCGATGCTCTGCTTGGACTCAGATTTGTGCTGTACATACTATTTCTATAAGACCACTCCTTCTCCTAGTTATGAAAGACAAAATTTACTTCTTCAGTACAGAACAATATAGAAATGCAGAACATTAAAATAAGTCCAATTTTATATTTATCTATTTTTTATTTATTAATATCAAATGGGAGGCGTTTTGATAGTTATCACTAGCCTTTTAGTTGACTTCAGGCTTCACAGAGAGGAGGAGAAAGATCAAAGTGGCAAAAAGTTGAGAGGGGAACAGAAGAGTGATTCACAGATGAAAAAGAGACAGACAGATACAAAAGCAGAGAAATGGTTAGATGAATACTGTGAAAGAGGTCGATTATGAAAAATAGTCGAATCATAGTAGTTTGAAGTCAGAAGTCAACCGCCGATAAATAGACTTTTTGCCGTATGAGTACACGTTGCCCAGGGTGCACCATGTGGAAGTAAGTCTATCGCACACCCCATATTTGTCTATAGGGGGTCACTATCAAACCCGAAAAGTGTCAATTAGCTCTACCAACTTTGAAATGAATTAGGGGGCTTTGATCTAAGAATAAGTTCAAAAATTCAAAAATACGGATCACTGCCTTCTACAAATAAGATGAAAGTTTTTAAACGAAAGACGAGTTTTAACACCTCCGCATTTTGTAACTTATTGACCCTCACTCTTGATCCAGGATTAAAGCACTTTGCCTTCTCGCTTAGCATGTTAGGCCATGTATTTGCTATAGACGAATACCTCAGATCCGCTACTTAGCATTTGGAAGTGCTAATGAAAGTTTAAATTTATATCAAATGACAGGTTTTATGATAGTCATCATTATCCCTTTGGTTGACTTCGGGCTTCGCAGAAGATGGGGGGGGGGGGGAAGACATCAAAGTCACAAATTGGGGAGAGGGGGACAGAAGAGTGATTCTCAGATGCGAAGGTTGGGAAGAAGGTAAGGTGAGCTGAGTACTGTGGAAGTGGTTGAATGTGACATCCAATCGGGTCATGGCAGCTTGAAGTCAACTGTCGGTTAATAGGCTTTTTACAGTATGAATTTACGTTGCCCAATGTGCTCCACATGGGGGGGGGGGGGGGTAAATCAATCGCGCATCCCATGGAAGTAAAAATCATTGGTAGCAATCTTCCACATAAACCACATGTCTTCAAAAGTGACCTACAAGAATTTTTGGTATTTTACTTCATTTCACCTTAGTCAAGTCTCACTTACGTTCTATTAAAAATGATCTTTATGGAATTTCTGAAACTGCTTATTTTCAATTAAAGGTTATGTTAATTAAATAGATTGGATGTGTTTCTAAAGTGAACGAGTTAACCTATCCAAATTACTTCTAATACTACGGAAACGGGATCGAAATTACAACTAATTGGCTGATCTCATGGAATCGTTTATCATAGAGCCTGAGAATAGAGACTTCACATGCTAAAGCAGTTGAACGTGATTCTCAAACTTATCTGCTTTAATAAATCAATTGGATATCTGTATTTGACAAGCGACAGGATCTTAATGACTCACAACGATGATATAATTATTATTTCATGTAGATCATCGGTAGACTTCATCGCCGACAGTCGAAGAGATTTAATTCAACTGAAATGTTTTACTACTTTAAGTGCCAAAATGCCACTGGGTTTCACGCCAATCAAAGTGGAGAGCTTTAGGGAAGAGACTAACTTAGTGATAATTGAGGATAAGAGAGAAAGTAATTGTACTTTTCAGCTGGTAAAAGAAATTGATTAAACAATAAGCATACCTATGAAATCTGTTTAGCAATTAGCCAAGTAAACGGAAAACCGCCAATGGAGGGTACTCGTTGCAACACCAAGAAGACTTTACTGAGCCCGAGCAATCTCTCTTTTTCAAATTACCTACCTCAACAGTGTCTTGGACACAGCACGTATGAAGTGAATATCAGCCAATTGCTACCAAAATTTAGTCGCTAATATATTTATTTATATCAAATGGCAGGCACCTTGATAGTTATCATTAGCCAATTAGTTGACTTCCGGCCTCACAGAAGTGAAGGAAAATCAAAGTGAAAAAAGTCGAGTGGGGGGGGGGAAGGGGCAACAGAAGAATGTTTCAAAGATGTAAAAGAGACTGACACAAAAGTAGAAAAAAGGTGGGGTGAGTACTGTGGAAGTGGTCGAATATGACATATAGTGGGGTCATGGTAATTTGAATTCAGAAGTCAACTGCCAGTTAATAGACTTTTTGCGTATGAGTATACGCTTCCCAGGGTGCATCACGTGGAGGTAAGTCTATCGCACACCCCTGTCGCTAAAATATAATTAATACTACTTCTAGTTGTATCGCCCATGGATTGCTGGTTGGTTGAGAGGCCCTTGAACGCCCAACCACACTCGCTCTCCTCACGATAAGCTTTATTCGACCACACCCTCCAAACTATTCGAGTGTGCATGAGATTTCAACTCACAAAAATTCAAATCATGAGTGATTGAATGTGACGATAGAGTAACTATGAAGTGCACTCCTTGTTGCCATTGGAGAAGTTAAGACCCTTTTATCGGTTAATCACAGTGATTAAAAAATATTGACCAGCTATTTTATTATTCCCCTTTGAATTATTAATTACTCATACTGATACTATTGCTGATTAGTTTGATATTACTAATAATAAATATTACTGAAAAGTTTAAACTGCTAGTTATGCTAATACCCACTTCATTAGTGGAGTGTTATGGTGTGTATCAGTCTCCTTGATTTCCAATAGTATCGACAGTTTTTTTCCTGGAAGCAACGATTGTTGCTTCTCAGACGTTTCCTACTAAGTAACAGCTCTTATACGCAGAGGTTCACTAATGGATTGACCTATTGAAGGTTTATTAAAAACAGTAAAATTCCTGGTCCACAGTTAAAACTTCCGGAATTTTAACAGTTTTTGGATTGATTGCTCTGTGTCGTCCAGGAGACAAAATAATACCAACTCCGTGCTCTAGTACTCTTTAAACGAAGTTACAAGTACTATATTTTGTTTCGGAGAATTCGAGTTGAAAGGTCTTAAGCAGATTAAAATGCTCTTCAATGTTGATCAAGTAGTGCAGATTTTAAAATTTAATAGAGCGTATTTGAAATGCTTTGTAGCGGAGCGCCACACTAGTACCTTTTGACACATTATTAGTACAGCAAGATTTCCAGGGTTTGGAATGGTCCTGGGGATTCGCGTAGCTACCTCAACCACACAGAGGAAACAGGCGTATGACGGGGAACAGGTTTAGATCGGGTGGGATAAATTACAAGAAGCTTAGTCATTAAGTAAAATATCGGCTGCATTGACCAAGCCATGAATATGGATTATTAATTGACTGTGACCTCATTTACTCCCAATCGTGATCAGCTGAGTAATCCTTGGTTCGCCCACGCTGTCATTGGGTACCCCAAATCTCCAAATTTACCATCTAAAAGGGTTGATTATCGAATTATTTTTTAATTTCGGTGTTTTAAACATTTTGTTATTTTTATTTTGATTATTTTAAGGTGTAATTTAAGGATTTTAAATGATCTAGCAGTTCTCTCCAGCCTATTCTTGATTTATTGAATGTGGAAAGAAAGAATGAATTTCGACAATAAGACTTACTATCATAATTTTGTGTGAAAATAAGGCAAAAAGTTAGTGGAATCAAGATACATTTTAGTTTTCTCTTGTCAATTATGCCCTGAAAAAGATAGTCCCATAAGTAATCTTGTTACATCCTCCATCAAATAATCCCACAAAATTTCGTCGAACAACATGTTATTTCATCGCGGCAACATTAATTATTAGGAAAAAATTATCGTTTAAAACTTATTCCTAACGAGATCACGACAAATTGTGAGTAAAAAGTAGAGCTTAAATTAGTCGACAGGTAAATGGAACCGTTGTTTCTAGACGTGTCCACCAATGTGCATGATCGGGCTTTATATGTACCCATTTCCCAATTTTTTATGTTACAATTAACTGAAATTTCATTATTTTTTCAAATCCACCAATAATTTTAAACAAATTTAAAAAGCCATTGCCTCCGCTTAGTCGTATGCGTTGCATTTCAACAGATGTTAACTTGAATTTACAAAGCAGGGCTTGAGAAATGTTGAATTTGGATAAAAGGAGGCATTAAAGGATTGAATCATAGCAAATGCTACGATAAAAATGGTTGATACTAATCAATCGATAAATTATTTAAAGGAAAATATAGTTTATTGTTATTTTCCTTCACACGTCGCGGTCTTGAATGCGAGTTTTCACGTTTGATATGTCTCAGGGTTCGTGTATGGTACATAAAATGTTCTGACAAAATTTTCGAAGCTATGGAAACACGTTCCACTGATTTCTATTGTTCTCTTTCTTTCTATCTCTCCCCCTCTCTCTCCTGTCTTAAACAGGAGTATGGTTAAAACAAGGCAATTGTCTAAAGTTGACATAAATTTAAACTGGCTTTTGAAAAGCAAAGGGAAATTAACCAGAGGAAATGTATTTGACATAAACTGCTAAGTGGTTTGAGGGAGAAAGGAATAATTGGGGGGGGGGGGGCCGAGACAGCCATCAAAACGACAATCCACTTGACAGTCATGAAATGCTAATTTTGGTAAACGGACCATTTACACAGGAAATGTTATTCAGCCCCTGTTTAACGTATTAACACTTAAACGCTCTTAGGAACCTACGTTTCTCTTCCAAAATAAGCTCGATTGGTACTAGACTTGTAACAGAAGGCGTTATTGCCTTTTGAGACATGTTCAATACGTGTCTATAGCCTGCACCTGATGCACCACCAAAACTCATCACATTGGCGATATCAGCCCGGTGTGAGGCACGCTTAAGTGCGTTTGGATGCACTTTTTACACAATAATTTGTGTGTTAAAGAGTTAAATTAAGAAAGACTCGTCCATAGCCCGACACTTGGCCAAATCTATTTTCCGTTGCCCGTTTGATTCAACGGTTATTCAGTTTCAATTGCCTTTTAACATTGAAAACAAAATTGTAAATAGTGATGGTAATGCAATCTCTCACTTTTATTACTCATCAAAAGGCCAATAGATGCCGTTTTACTTGCCCTGCCTCACTTCAAGGTCCTAATACAATTAACGCGCGAATTCGGGATGACCTGCTTCATAGTACATGCCACTTTGCATCGAGCGTAAAGCACAATTGACAATATATTGAAAGGAGTAAATCAACTCCCTTCTTCCTGAGCGATTGCTGAGAATTTTAAATATAATATGTTAAGGGTTTCATATTTCAGAGGCAAACTAAGACGATAGGTTTGATTGATAATAAATTTAAAAGTCCAATATCAAAATGCTACTTATTATAAATTTGAAAGATCTGGCGACTATTCTTTGTGTGTATAGCTAAGTTAGCACTCAACTCAATTACATTGATTGCCATGATGCAACATGAAAGAGAAGAGGGGAAGATAGTCCAAAATTATTCGAGACAAACTTGATGCCTGAGAGTTTGATGGATCGATCAGTTTTAATTTCTAAGCGAAAAGTATGAATTAAAGGGATATTGAGAACAATGGAGTGGATCTAACCTGAGGCCTCACAAGATGCTCGCGTAAAGTCATAGTAATTGGACAGGGGTGTGCGATAGACTTACCTTCACGTGGTGCACTCTGGGTAACATATACTCATACGATAAAGAAGTCTATTAACTGGCAGTTGACTTCTCACTTCAAACTACCATCACCCCACTGTATGTCAAATTCGACTACTTCCACAGTACTCAACTCACCTTTTTTCCACCTTTGTGTCTGTCTGACTCCTTTATATCTATGAATCGCTCTTCTGTTCCCCCACCCCTCGACTTTCTGTTACTTTAATGTTCCTGCTCCTCTCTGTGAGGTCCGAAGTAAACTTAAGGGCTAATGGTAACCATCAAAACGCCTGCCATTTGAAATAAATAAATAAATATTAATTGGGCAAACATTGAATAAATTGCCAGTTATCCAACTCTCAGTTTTTCCCCCAATCAACCAAAAAATAAACACGAGGAGCGCAAAGCAATGACTTAGATGATGTTGGTGGAGGCGGTGATGGGCATATCAGAAATGAGTAATTTAACTATTGAATGGGCAACTAAGTCATTGCCGTTTTTGTTAACAGATTCACTCTATACTTTCTTTTGTTTTGTTAACGTGGCCAGAGCATCTAACCTATATTTTTTTCTTACTGTATGAGCTTCTAGGTTAATTAGTAAAAATTTTTTTTGTTTAGTTCTTTAGTTTTGTTTTTATCCCAATTTAAAAATGAATTACAGGACGTGCACTTCTGACACATTTTATTGTATTACCTCCGAAAAGGCAAGAACGCATCGCAAGCACAAAAGAAGTTATGTGCCGTATATGGAGATGAAGCCTTAAAAGAAAGGCAGTGTCGAAATTGGTTTGAAAGATTTCGTTCCGGTGATTTTTTACTCAAAAATTCACAACGATCTGGCCGCCCAGTCGAAGTGGATGAAACCCATATCAAGGCCATTATCGATTCAAATCGTCACAGCACAACACGAGATATTGCAGAGAAGCTTAATGTGTCGCATACATGCATTGAAAAAAAATTTAAAACCCTTGGTTATGTCAAGAAACTTGATTTATGGATCCCTCACCAGTTAAAGGAAATTCATTTGACGCAACGGATTAGCATCTGCGATTCGCCGCTACTGAAACGCAATGAGAATGATCCATTTCTGAAGAACCTAGTTACTGGCGACGAAAAGTGGATAGTTTATAACAATGTTACTCGCAAGAGATCATGGGTGAAGCAAGATCAACCAGCCCAAACAGTATCAAAAGCAGAGATTCACCAAAAAAGATTATGCTGTCAGTCTGGTGGGATCACAAAGGAATTTTGTATTTTGAACTCATGCCACAGAACCAAACGATAAATTCAAATGTGTGTGTTGAACAACTCGAAAAACTGAAGGATGCAATTGAAGATAAGCGGCCGGCATTATCAAATCGGAAGGGTGTTGTTTTCCACACATCTTTGGTTACTCGGCAAAAATTATTGGAACTGGGTTGGGATGTTTTGTCACACCCACCATATAGCCCTAACCTTGCGCCTTCGGATTACCATTTGTTTCGTTCCATGTAAAACTCTTTAAATGGTAAAAGACCAGACATTTTACGAACGGGGAATTTTTACTCTGCCAGAATGATGGAAAAAGGTCATCGACAAGAACGGTCAATATCTAATTGAATAAAGTTATATTTTTAAACAAAAATTCCGAATTTGCCTTCTTATTTGAAATCGGCAATGACTTAGTTGCCCACCCAATATTTACTGCTAAATTGCACTCTTAAAAGGGATATATTAATCAATACCTGCCAATACTTGCCTCATTCAGAAGAAATTTAGAATACCGAAAGAGTAAACTCAACTGCCATTCATGACTTCTTAATAATATTGTTCCAAAATTAGGCTTTTGAGTTGATCCTCTTGTTTTTCTCTACTCCCTCCTTTGTACATCTCGATTTGAATCATTTTACTCAATAGGCGCATTCCACGTTGCAGACATGTCTCCATTTTTTTCGTACAATATATAGAAAACTAGCATGCTATGGGGCGGAAATACAAAATTTTATTCAGGTGAGCATAACCACTTGCGCAATTATCCAATTTGCGCTGTCTGAATAAATGAATTCCTCGCGGTTCTAATTAATCGCCCATTAGATTAATAGGTGTAAACGTTCGCTCTATTACCTTACTACGCGCTTAATTATTAATTAAATACAGTCTTGTAGTAAAAGTAATGCGCAAATCCACTTGTTCTTTACACTTAGAAGATTGTGGGTGAGGTACAATCAGAAAGATTTTAATGTTATTCTTTCAACAGCAACTTAGAAGTGTGCACCAAAACACCTTGGATTCGAACTAATGCTTCGATTGATTTCTTACTTATCTACGCTGAACATAGGCAATACAAATTAATTATCGATAGTATTGATGAAATTATTTCAATAGATTTTTTGAGAAATTTGATGTGTAACAATTTTTTAAAGGTTTGTATTTTAAATTATGCCATCATTATTAGCTGAATAGGAGTTTAATTTACTAAATAGGTCAAATTTATCTTGATAAGTTAAGAAAGTTACATGCCCTCAATTACATGCGATTATTTATTTATATTAAATGGCAGGCGTCTTGATGGTTATCATTAGCACTTTAGTTGACTTCAGACTTCACAGAGGGGAAGGAACATCAAATCGAAAAAAATTCGATAGGGGGGTGGGAAGAGAAGAGTGTTTCAAAGATGTAAGAGGCAAACACAAAGGTAGAAAAAAAGTTGAGGTGAGTACTGTGGAAATATTCGAATACGGCATAGAGTGAGGTGATGGCAGTTTGAAGTGAAAAGTCAATTGCCAGTTAATAGACTTTTTTGCCGTATGAATATACGTTGCCCAGGGTGCACCACATGGAGGTAAATCTATCGCACACCCCTTATAAGATTAGTAGAAACGTGCTAACAATTCTTAATTATTATAGGATTTCTGGAATTGAAAAATGACAAAAGAATTTTGAATATGGCAAAAGAGGTAATTGTTGAGCTTGCAAAATCATGCCAAAATGGAAGTAACTGAATTCTGGTAATATATTTATATTAAATATCAAGCTTTATAATAGCTATAATTAGCCCCTTTGAGCTTCACGGAAGGGGGACGGGACATTAAAGTCACAAAAAGTGTAACGGGCGGGGAACAGAAGAATGAATCGGGGATATAAGAGACAGACACAATGGTGAAGTAAAAGGTAAGGTGAGGTGAGTACTGTGTAAGTGGTTGAATGTGACATACAGTGGGGTCGTGGTAGTTTTCAATCTGAAGTCAACTGCCGGTTTATTGACTTTTTTGCCGTATGAGTATATCTTACCCAGGGTACACCACGTGGAGGTAAGTCTCTCGCGCACCCCGAATTCCGAAAGTATTAAGGGATTCATTACTTTTTATATTAATTGCTGCAACATTCAAGATATACGCTTTGGCGAAACATTTTGTCGAATCATACATTTTAACAAAAATTGAAATGTCATTTCCAATTTGATGGGGAGCTAAAAGATTAGTCAACTTATGGATGGGAGGTTATCTAAATTTTGTTTGAAAGTAACAAGGGAAAATTTACTAATACAAGTTGAGCTAAAACGCAAATAAGCACATCACGTTAAAGCGGATTGAACTTGACACTCTCTCCTTATATTAGCAAAAGACAGCAAAATTAAATTAACGGATATTTAAAGCCTTAAATCGGTTTCTCATAAAATTATACTATATCATATTTATTTATTGATTTGCTTGTTTGCTTATAGCTTCTCAGTGAAGTAAATGTAGTTATATTTTTGATTTAACATTTACACCCATGTTAATAACAAATGATTTAATTTAACTCATTTATCATGATCTGTTAAATAATTTGTCAAATTGGGGGGGGGGGGGGGCAAAGTTGTATTCATTTTTAGAGTTTAATTTCAATACATTCAGGCTATTTAGTAGTAGAAACTAGAAGAATCCTATATTTTTTGATCGAGTTAAAGAAGACAGGCGATGTTCTTAAAATGTCAAAGAGCATTGAGATGGAGTTTATTTAAATGATGAGGCATTCTGGAAATGAAATGTGTTCATCCTTTGAATAGCGTTAAATTTTAAATTGGGGCTCTCTAGTGCCCAATATAATAGTTGTTAACGAAAAGAGTTAGATTGTGAGATATAAAGATCTTGAACCTGAGACAATGTATTTTTTGTTCAATCCAAATTATTAATGACCAGTGACAATCTAATAGGATATCGGTTCGCAGGAAGACTAATTTCCATCTGAATTGACGTAATATCTGCATTTCACAAATTAGTTCACATTCAACCCTCGGTTATTAGGAACCTCAATAGTTGATTTCCAATCTCCACTTGATTATACTCCTTGAACCTCTGGGAGATTATTTAATAAATGCTAAAAAGAGACAAAATTTTCAAACTTCAAAATGTCCCTTTAAGTATTGACTTTGAAATGGTTGAAACCGTAGTACAAATCTGGAACCATTAAGCCAATCAGTACAGAATTGGGGCATGTTTGATCATCCCTTTATTAATTGGCTCAGATGTGGGAATAGTTCGAATTAGTATTGATTAGTTCTTATTACTTGACTGATAGAGCACATTATTAGATCGAAACTCTTAAAATATTCATTTGAAGTACCCATGGGATTAGATAACAAAAATACACAAGAATAATAAAAAAATATTTCAGACTTCCAGGGTTTCACAATGGAAGGAGGAGATAAGTGACAGTTGAGGCATTTTCTGTTCGAAAAATTCGGCTACGCCGAATGGATGGCGATATTTGTAGTAGCACACTCAAATCTGCACTAATTTTGGAGACGTTTTGCAGTATCAAAATTGTGAACAATTAAGAATTTCTACCTTTGTCTCCTTGATAACACGTGAAGTTGCCTTTGCCTTTTATTAAGAAGTCGAGATTAGACGAAGAGTATAGAAAAGAGCCTTTGTAAACACGGCCAATATTCACAAATTTAGCGAGAGTAAATAGGGTAACACTTTGGACAAACTGCCGTTTGATACACCATGGTTGGCAGACTCAGTTATCATAGTCACAGACTACTTTGAATACGATTTAAACATAAGTAAATAGGAGATTTTAGCAAATGCTAAGGTTAATATGAGATCATCTATGGTCCAATGATAAAGAAATTCAGCTTTGAATGCATTTTGTGTCACCGCTTTTGACGCTGTTCCATCACCGAGAGAAAGAGGTTTAACAAGACCAATTTTCTAGGGTTAGTAACACATCGGAGAACGCTGTAAGGGAAAAAGTGAGCTTTGTTTCAGGTCGAAATATTTTTTGGATTTTTCTTGTTTAACAATACAAGTGGGACACGTCCTCGCTTAACGTGTTATCGCAAGCCTGTATGCCAGGATTGGGAGGTGTGGCTGTACAACTCTGTGTGCAGCGACCGTACAAGCAGTGACCAGTCAGTAGCCTCTGTTTGTTTAACCTTATCCGCCATCCTGATCATGATTAAGCTCCCTGAGTGTACACCTTATTCACAATATACTTACTGAATAAACGTGTTCCGTGCTATACGTCTATTTCCTCTATATTCATACGGCAAAAAGGTCTATTAACTGGCAGTTGACTTCTCACTTCAAACTACCCTCACCCCATTGTATGTCATATTCGACTACTTCACAGTACTCACCTCACCTTTTTCTACCTTCGTCTTTGAAGCACTCTTCTGTTCCCCCCCCCCTCTCGACTTTTTTTCCCACTTTGATGTTCCTTCCCCTATGTGAAGACTGAAGTCAACTAAAGGGCTAATGATAACCATCAAGACGTCTGCCATTTGATATAAATAAATAAATTTCCTCTATAGCTGGAGTTTAGCTTAGCTAGTTCTGGGAGTCTAGGTAGATGTAGGAGAATCTGTCACAGATATTTCTGAGTCAGTCAGGCTTTATTAGTGTAGCAATCCGCTATAACTTCCAAATACTGTCTGAAGTAGAGAGACAGATGTAAAGAGAGGCTGAAAAAATATTAAGGTTAACTT
>UZAE01001626.1:0-12242 GCA_900617975.1 Rodentolepis nana
AGTGGATAGTTTATAACAATGCCGTTACTCGCAAGAGATCATGGGTGAAGCAAGATCAACCAGCCCAAACAGTATCAAAAGCAGCAGAGATTCACCAAAAAAAGATTATGCTGTCAGTCTGGTGGGATCACAAAGGAATTTTGTATTTTGAACTATTGAGGCGCAGAACCAAACGATAAATTCAAATGTGTATGTTGAAGAACTCGAAAAACTGAAGGATGCAATTGAAGATAAGCGGCCGGCATTATCAAATCGGAAGGGTGTTGATTTCCATCATGATAACGCAAGGCCCCACACATCTTTATTTACTCGGCAAAAATTATTGGAACTGGATTGGGATGTTTTGTCACACCCACCATATAGCCCTCACCTTGCTTCTTCGGATTACCATTTGTTTCGTTCCATGCAAAACTCTTTGAATGGTAAAATTTTTAACAACGCGGATGATGTCGGATCACACCTAATTCAGTTTTTTAATAGCAAAGACCAGAAATTTTACGAACGGGGAATTTTTACTCTGCCAGAACGATGAAAAAAGGTCATCGACAAGAACGGCCAATATCTAATTGAATAAAGTTATATTTTTAAAAAACATTCCGAATTTGCCTTCTTATTTGAAATCGGCAATGATTTAGTTGCCAACCTAATACAATTTTCGGATAGCTATTAGCGGTTACTAATTTAATACAATTGTTGTATTTTCATTAAAGACAGTCAGGCTAAATTATCTTCCTCTCCTCGATAACACTCAGTTCGACCTTTGTAAGTGGGAAACTTTGCCAATTTCAGGAAGAAGATCTGGAGCTCAACTTGAGGGTTTTTTTCAAAATAATAATAAAATTAAAAAAATGAATAAAAGTTGATTACCATCAACTGAATTTTTCCTTTTTATAAAGTGAAAAGTTTCCATTGATGGTCTTATGCACGATATACATCTTTAAAGCTAGATAATATTTGAATTCAGAAATTAAAACCAATAGAATGTGCTGAAAATAGTGAAAAGGGGTATATGCGAAGACCAATCAAAATTTTTAGGTTCAATTTAATTTAAATGCCGGGTGTTCTGAGCTAACCACTTTCTAATGAATTAAATGTAGACATCTTAGTAATCAGAGCCTTTTAGAATGTTGATTCAAATGAATAGTTACCCACGTCAATCTGATAAACGTACAACTTCCAACAGAGGGGGTGTTTCAAGCATACCACAGTTCAGTAAGGTAATTAATAACCAAAGAAATAGCCACCCTCCCTTCCGCTTCTGAAATTTCGAAATGATATTTCGACACTCACGAAAACCAACCATATCTAATGCTTCTAAGTGGTGAATCATTAAAGATAGGCATCGGGGCATTGAGGAGAAAATGATGTTTAACAAATGAGTCTGTTGACCACTGGCGCAGACAAGAAATAAAAAGGGTAAAAATTTGAATCTTAGTCTGATATACAAAAGTTGCTTCTTTCATCAAAAAAAACCGACTGAATTCGAGTAAGTCGTATTGAAGAAAACAGGTGATTTCAATTAAAACTGTGGTTAAAAGACACCTATTTATCTAAATATTTATCATCAGAAATTGCTTCTTGCAGAAATCAAATTAAACTGCCTTTGGGAGAAGAAAGTAACTAGTGAGATAGGGGAGAGAGTTTATCTGATTTCTACTTGAAAAATAACGGTTAGCTAAGACAGTGGTTCGCCGAATTTCCTTAACTCTCAATAGGGATACGTTTGTTACATCTAAAAATTGGCCTTTGTTCTCATGGTCCACTTGTGCGAGTGATTGTTTTTGCCCTATAATTACATTTTTACTTTTTCGAAGCAAATTTCCATTAAGAATTTCCTAATATTATTTGGTAATTAGGATATAAAGATCGATTTTAGCTGCCAAATATTATTATTACAAATGTAATTTCCAAAAAATATGCGGAAGTCTTGTGTTTTTCACTGAACTCAAAAATATGGGTTAGCGGAGCCTATGTTTCATTCGGCGAAAACTTTAGATTACCCTTGCAACAAGTTTATTGTAATTGTGGATAATTGCAAAGCATTCAAATCTGGTTATACTGCAAATGAACGATTCAGTCCGTTAGGTTTTCAAAGTCTAGCAAAGTGGAGTGGAATATTATCAAAGTTCCGAGGTTAGTTGAGTAAAATGTTTATTAAAATCAATACCTGCTAATAACCTCAATACCTTATATCAATAGTTAAGATTAGTAAGAAAGTAAGTCCTGTCGCTGAATTTTTAATTCAAAACAACAACTTTTTTATTTAAAGTCAATTTATAAAACGTATCTGAAAAATATCACGTAATAGACTCCAGTTAGTGAAAATTCGAAAAAAAACTTGTTATCACTGCTTGAATTATACCCAAGGCTTCTAATGACCACCAATACTCTGAAAATATGCAATTATACGGTGTAAATTGTATACAAAATTTGCGATTTCTTTACGATCGAAAGGACAAAGTCCTACTGCTTCAAACAGAAGAAGATGATAGATATATGCGCTGCTTCTAACAGCTTAAGGTAGAACATAATTGCTGATATTATTGCTCCAACTAAATGCCGAGGTTATAGTCCGGAACAGTTGTGTGATTAAAAATTCAATATCTTTCCCTGCCTTCCATTCCTTCCAATGGACAAAATCTCTCTCTCTCTCTTGCGCTAACTTCCCCGTCACTGATGGAATAATTCATGTTACTATGTTATTCAAACTCACTCACCGCCCTAATACCCTCTTCATAAAATTTTAGGATTGCCGCTTTTCCGAACGCGGTTAGTACTGTGTGTGTGCGCGGACGTTTCTTATGCGTTAGCGTGACAAAATATATTCCCAAGGATGTTGGTTTGAGATTATGCAACCAGAAATGATTAAGAATGATAAGTTGAGTGCACTTATACTGTGTAGAAGGAAAAAGACCCTACACCAGAAGGTATTTTTTTTAAAAAAATAAGTAATTATTTAAAGTGATTTTACACAAACAAAATGTTTCAAGTTCAACAGCGTTCATTTATAAAATCTTAAAAAATTTTAATTTTAATAATATATATAATTGAACTCTTAAGTTGTAATGCTATGTGAACGGGTTCGAATAAATATATATAAATAAATTACAAACATTGCCAACAACCAATTTTGACTTCCAACATGGAGGTATTATAAAATTGATTGGCTTTATTTTATTAAAACGTTTTATTACATATATGAATTAAATTTGGTGTTATAACTAAGACTCTTTTAAGTTAATTTGGAAATCATTAATGATTTTTGATGGAAAATAATTATTTATCAACAGTCCAAATATTTTGAAATTCTAGGTCTGATTTGAATGGCAACGGCTTATGCAATAACTTTATTTGTAAATTGAATTTATTTTTTCCATATTAAGCGAAATATAATTAAAAGTTGCATCATTAATTTCTGGTGAAATCAAAACGCTGTTGAAGTTTAAGTGAATTCATTTCAGTAACACTTATTTAGGACCCCATAAGAATAGTACATTATTTCAATTATTGAATAATAAATTAAGAAGTAAAAATTGGAAGTTGAAAAAAACGGGTGAAATCAAGATTTATTTTCGTTTATTTAAACTCCGAACACATTAAGTTGACCAAGTTATCACGGAATGGTCAAATCCGTCATACAACTAACAATATTCTATCATTTTTAAGTGATAAATGATTTCTGCTGTTATATTTCACATGCCATTGCTTTTTGCGCATCTAAACATATCAAAATTTTTAAAAAGTGAAGAATCCGATTGATCTGCTCTTTGTTTAGAGGAAAAAATTGCCCAAACGCCAGACATTCCTCAAGGGGAATAAAACAATGCATTGGGCTAATTTTTAAACGTCTAAATAAGAGAATGTGCTGAGCTTGATGGATTTTTCAAGGGACAATTGCTCTCTTGGGGAGCCTTTAAAATGCAGGTCTTATGAACAAACACTTTATCTATATTTTAAATTGATACTAGTCTCAGCCTGATCTTGTCTTCAGTAGAAGGCACATAAATCAAGGTAGAATGACCAATCGAGTAACCAAATCATCAGATTGACAAACTGTTTGGATAATAACCCACTATAATTGTAAATGACAAGTGAAGGTAAATACAACGCTGCTTGGATAATTAAAATAGTTTTGTACTGTTGATATTATAACAGAGTTATTAGTATTGTCTTGACTACACCACGACGTATCCTTACCACGTATATATATATATATATATATTGATTTTTTCCAAAATACTCTGGACAATACTGATGAAATCATTAATAATGCAGAATGATCAGAAACTGACATTCATTGAAAAGAGCCTAAGGAGGAGTTGTGGTAGTAGATAGCGCTTGACAATCGGATTCTTTGAGAGTTCGCTGTAATATTTAACATCGTGTGGTGGCCTGTGCAAAATCGAAATTGACATGATTAAATAGCCGAATTCGCAAGGTTGTGCCATTGCCACTTAAGAAAGACCTCTGAATTCCTTAGCATTTATTAGGGGCTAAAGGCACTTGACATTGCCTGGTCACATACACTTCGATCGATGGCAATTAATGACTATCTCTTTTGGAAAACAAGTTGAAATGTGTTTTCCATGTGACTGAAAATAGGTGGAATAGAGACGGTATATTCTGCAAAAAAACAAGCTATAAATATCTGCTGGCCTGCAAACTCCTCTAAAAGGCTTTTGAACGAAATTCCAAAATGTAAATCTAATGATGCCATTTGAATACAATGGCAAGAAATTCATCATCAGTGATTAATGAGTACGAATTTGACTGAGTTGAGTTAAGCGTGAGTTTCCAGTGAAAATTCTTTTCCCTCAACTTTATTTTACCCATCTCTATCGTTGATTTATCGATCTTTTAATTACTGCATTGGATAAAATTAATGAATAAATATGACCTAATTAATAATAATATCAACAAATCTAAGATCAATTATTTCCAAAAGAGTATTGATTTTGCGTATTGCAAGAAGTGCATAAGCGCTGATCTGATCAATTTTAATTGAAAACCGTCCGCATTTATAATTTGCTAATGAAAATGTATTGATAAAAAATTAATATTATTATTTGACATTTTTGGATCCAAATAACTTTGCATGTTTATTGCGAAAAATGTTATGACAATCACTTATAGGACGTTAGAAATATGCAATCTTCGGTAAATAACTGACAACATTTTTGTAATCATGCAGAATTGAATTAAAAGAATTATTAATTCATTAAATTAAATCTTTCATCAAGTTACATCAGGCGATAAGTGTACAACGCATTTTTGAATTCTAACATTGGCTGAACTATTAATTACGCATTTTGAGTAATTCATTTCCCAAGGGATAATTTTAATTCAGTGGGAAAATTTAAATCCAATAGGCGAATCAAATAAATTAATTTTAAAAATAATTTCAGTCAATAAGTGAGATAATGAACTCGTTCTAGCTTTAGTTTGTAGCGGATCAGGATCACTAATTATGTAGTGAATTGCTATTCGAATAAGCCTTGATTTATACTCGATAATCGCCACGATAAAATGTCCTAGCATGAATAGGCTTTTGAAATGAATAACGCTCAAGTAGAAGACACAGACGTATTGCGAGTATAGCGTTAAGTGGAAGCACAGTCACAGTAAACACGATTCGCCTTCAAACATATTTAATTTGACTCGAATGAAGAGTAACAGATGATTAACTGAGTAGAGTGCTCACCCTCCAGAATGTTCGGGTGAGCACTCTACCTGTCTTTGAAATGCGTCCTATACTAATCTAGGATATTTATTATTACATTTGAGTCAATTGATCTTCTAGTTATAGAAATGGAAAAATGTTCTTACACGATACTCAGCATTTCACTTCCATAACAAAGAGGAGATGAGACTAATAACATTTTTATTCCTTTCAATAATTTTAAAGATTTGAATTTTAGAGAAGTGGAATCCTTCGTGAAAGTTTAAAGCCGATGAGTGATGGGATTTCAGCCACGATAATTATATTGGATTCTACATTTCTTTGTAAAATATCTATCCTCTCTAAGTATTGTAATTGGATCATTGGAAATTATTTCCAAAACGATTTATTTGGTTGGAAGAGTAAACACCGATTAAATTTAATTGTTATTAACCGAAAATACACCTGAAGGAATAGAAGCATGAAGTAGCAACACATTTTCAAGAATACTGTTGCATTTGCCTTTCAAAACCCTTTCTATTAAAATATATCTCTGTAAATGTTTATGTTTTGTGAATTGTTAAGGATACTAAACCCTTTAGCTCAGCGGATATTAAAAGGGAAATGAAGAAATCAATACTTCCACCAATCTTGAAAAAAAGTAGTCTGAATTACTGATCCTTGAAAATAAAACACATTGATGAAGTATGAATATCGTCTTATTACTTTTATTCAAGTGCGCGGTTGTTTGACCTTAAGGCTAATTTATTGATATTTCATCAATTAAGCAAATGCCGAAAAAAATAGCTCCATCTCTAAACACGAATAGCGCTGATTAGTGCGTTTGGCAAATACTTTGAGATACTTTGAGATAAAAAAATACTTTCGCATTTTTTAGGCGAATACGATGAATCCATTTTCGTGGTCACTACATTCTCGTAATCCCCAAGTCAACATTATCAACATTAAAAAAAGCGAAATGGTAATTTTTTGCCCAGTTATTTCTCCTCCTTGCCATTGCGTGGGAAGATTGCATTAACAGGCAGGCATTTCGAGTTCGACTAAGTTCACAGGCAACGAGAGAGAGAGAAAATTCTTGTTAGATATTGACTAATAAGTATTAAATGTCAATAAATTTAACTGTGTGCTCTATTTCTACTTTTGTATAACATACCAAAAGCGCAAAATGGGGTTATAATCATTTATTTATTTATTTATATCAAATGGCAGGCTTTATGATAGTTATCATTAGCCCTTTAGTTAACTCCAGGCTTCACAGAGGGAGAGAAACATCAAATAGAAAAGAGTCCAGGCTTCACAGAGGGAGAGAAACATCAAATAGAAAACAGTCGAGAGGGGGGGGGTGAGGAACAGAAGAGTGTTTTAAAGATGTAAAAGAGACAGACACAAAGGTAGAGAAAAAGGTAAGGTGTGTACTGTGAGAGGGGTCGAATATGACAACCAGGGGGGTCGTGGTAGTTTGAAGTTAGAAGTCAACTGCCGAATAATAGACTTTTTTGCCGTATCAGTATACGTTGCCCAGGATGCTCCACGTGGAGGTAAGTCTATCGCGCACCCCGGTTATAATCATTATTATTCGAAAAAACCCGTTACATTTTATAGCTGAATTTAATCACGGGACACCATGGGACACACAAACCAGCAAAACAATCAAGATTTTGATAGAAGTGTAGCGATTTGAGTGGAAACATCTTTTTTAAATATGTCTTTAAAAAATCTCTACCATTACATTTTTTACATGTTTATTCTTGAAATTTCAAGCTCATGATGTCCAGATCATATGAAACAAATCATGTAAACCTTACAACCTCCCATTATATATAAACTAATAACTAATTTGTGAGTCTAGCAAACACGCATATAGGCCATACTTTGATGAATATTTTAGAACCACAAAAGACTTTGATTTCATCGTTGGTTCGTTGAGGACATCTAGAAATGCAAGGAATTGAATACAAATCTTGAGTTGAAATCAATTTCCTTCAGTAACATGGAGTTTACATTATTCTAAACTTTGATAAGAAACTGTTTTTGTAAAGGCACCTCTATTTTGTGTTTCTGTCGTATTGCTACGTGCTCTTAGCAAATGGCAACTGAAATGACAAAATTAAGATCAAAAGTAAATAAAAAATGCCAAATTCAGTATAATAATCTATTTTTTACAGCAGTTTTGTTTAAGCGGCATAATACATTATTTGCTACTGGCTATATTCCCACCGAGACCATTGATAAAATTTTATTAGAATTTTTTATGCAAACTATTTACGATGGTAATATCAATTAGGTATTAAAATTTAAACTATCTCCACTCTAAGTCAAAACTTGAAAGCGTAAAGCATGACGTCTAAGATTGAAGATTTGCAAGGCAGATTACTAGTAAGAAAAATGTGTTTACCGAAAGTAAAACCATGAATTATTAGTTGAAAACACTTGAAAAATGACGATATTTAGGTAGATTTGAGTGATATTTGTGCCTCATCTTATTGCATTGCAAAATAATATTTTAGAGCACACACTATAGGCTGAACAGAAAATACTTGATTTGATTGGGTGGATTTAAATCGAAGTCTAAGGTCTAAATTTGGCATGCTTATTTGAGAGAGTGCAAAAATGACTCAGTCATTTATTACCAATATCGTTCTTCAGACATAAGTTTTGTCTCAGTCTTTAGAGATCGACTAACAGAGAAATTCGCATAGCCATCGTAGTCTTTTTTCACTATTGCCGTTTGTTGTTTCCCTCGTCTTACACTATTTGATTATCCAAAACTTCAGATAATGGCTTCCAGGAAGTTATTAAATTTCATATCACACATAAAAACGTGAAATATTGCCTTATCTCATGTTTAAAAAGCAATATTGTGCGACAATCTAGATACATACAATTCAAAGTAGGTAGGATATTTCGAGCGGTTAAGATGTTTGCTCATTTAAATCCCTTGGTACGTATGTGGGAACTGTAATGCATTTCTTTCTTATCTCACGCAGTGAAATTGACTGTTTTTGCAAAAGCTCATATTTTAATCAAGTTTTGTTAAGTGGTAGGACTACTATTTGCAATTAGATTTATTGGAACAGTAAAACAATTATTTATCTTACAAAGTGCTAACATAGTGTACAGATGGGAAGAATATAAAATTTTAAATTTTTGAATAGCATTAATAAAATTTGGAAATGGCTCTGTTAAAATCCTTACAGACATGTCAGATACGAGTTTAAAGGATTTGTAGAGCTAATGTTGGTTGAAATTTTTAAAATTGAAATTGATATTGACGACCGAAGTAAGATCACGATCAATAAGACCAATAACTCAGGAAGTTTACGGAAGTTAGGGTTTGTAGTATATACATGCGTAAATTATGGCAGAGATGGCAAATTCCAATTCACAATGAGAGTGCGTCAACAACAAATACTACTTCGTTTAATGCCAACAAATCGATTTAGTGGTTCCTAAAAATTCGGAGATAATCAAATTATTATTTTTTTCATTTTATTTTTTAGAAAACGGTCTCAGTAAAACTTGTGAAGCACGCATTTCGAAGACAGGTAGAGTGCTCACCCGAACATTCTGGGGGTACATTCTACTCAGTTTATCACCCATTACACTACATTCAAGCCATTTTAAATGTGTTCGAAGGCGAATCGTGTTTTCTGTGACTGTACTTTCACTAAACGCTATACTCGCAATACGTCTGTGCCTTCTACTTGAGCGTTATTCATTTCCGAAGCCCATTCATGCTAGGATATTTTGTCGTGGCGATTATTGAGGATAAACCAAGGCTCATTCGCATAGTAATTCGCCACATAATTAATGATCCTGGTCCGCTGCAAACTAAAGCTAGAACGAGTTCATTATCTCACTTATTGACTGAAATTATTTTTAAAATTAATTCATTTGATTAGCTTATTTGATTTAACTTTCCCACTGAATTAAACTTATCCCCTGGGAAATGAATTACTTAAAATACGTAACTAATTGTTCAGCCGATTTCATCGAGATCAATGATTATATGCCTGGGCGTATTTGTGTAGAAATTTACTACAGATATCGTAGTGGAACAATTGAGATAGAAAATTCCATTTTTCTTTTGTTTAGTGAACTGTAAGTTTATTGGTTTATGTATGATCTTAGTCATACGAACACAAAGACCAACTGATACTTTCAATCTTTCTGACACATTTTGGATCCACCTCGATCTATCTTTTATTAAAAGTTAAATGAATTTATTGCGAGGAATTCTATTAAATTACAAAAAATAGTATTTTTTGAATTACTATGGACATATAATTACAATTATTGTTTGTTAACCTAAAAGCAGTTTATCAAAATTAATTCAAGAAAAGATGAATAAAACAGCCGTTATTATTGATTTGACGTGATATTGCAGTTGTAATATCAATTTGACGTTATCATATGCGTTTCTTTTAATTAGAATTTAAACTCATTGTGATGAATCAAAATAAGAATAATGTGTGAAGTTGAAAATGTCCCCTAATGAAACCTGTCAATTACCCTAAATTAGAAGGGACATTAATTTCCCTCCCATGTCAATGTGCGCATATCCACGAATTCGTGGGACATATATGTATTCGAAAATAAAATTTTTTTAGGACAAGTTGGAGGAAAATAATTTACTTTTAAAATTGCTCTGTTCGAGAAGAAAAAAAGAAAATTTTGGAGATAAATTCCGCTGATGTATACAGCTGCGTTATCGCAGTTCCCAAGTAAATAGATCATATTTTCTATCGCATGGTCAATGTAACTTGAAATGGATTAATATATATATATATATATATATTTATATAAAAGTAATTTATTTGCCAAAAGCCTTCTTTATATCTTATTGGCTAATCGATTTGAGTAGACCCACTCCTCACCTCCCCTCCCACCCCTCCCTGAATATTCAGTTATTTGTCAACATTTATAGTGGCCATTCTTCTTATTTTCTACTTTTTTCAATCTTTGCCAAGTCGATAGAAAAATTGGCATTAAATTAAAATAAGGTGTGATAAATAGCTCTTCTGAATTCATTATGATTCCACGAGTCAACTGTTGGAGTTTTCAATGTTGTCCGATTCAAATTGCTTATCTCAACTTTCCATATGTAAGCATTCGCACTCACGCAACACCAAGGGAAATCCCACGGCCCCATTTTCTTGAAATATGTCCAACTAATTCTATGGTAAGGATACGGAAGAATGTTAAAATTATAGCCTGTATCGGAATAAAAAACTAAAAAATTCTATAATAGTTAAAACAACTCAATAAAAAATAAAAAAATAACTGAAAGTATTTCTGCTAGAGCAGCGTCAATTGTTTAAAAAAAGGCAAATGTCATAAAAATAGGAAAATCTTTGTTTCACCGCTAGATCTCATATTGAGAAAAAGATAAAAATCGATTTACGAGAGCTATGCAAGTGAATTGAGTGCAATCGAGATATGAGTGCAAGCATAACTTAAAAAATCAGAATTTTTAAAATGTAAAACATAAAATGAAATTATTGACTTGGTCAAAATTATTATGTATTTAATCAAACCATAATTATATCATATTAATAAAGATTTTCATGGGTTTTTTGTTTGATTGGGTGAATAATGTCTAAACTTTTAAATATATTAATTGACGAATTTTATGACCATTTCAATTCAACCGGCTCTAATAGTGTTTCAGAATAGAAATAATTTACGAGATTTATTTGAGACTTTTCCATTGAGAACTTCGAAAATTGTTATGGAAAGACTTAAGCATATCAATTAATACGTGGATAAATATTTGCAAAGATATTGACAATGCCATGCATTAGGCGATATTCTTTGTGTTAACTATGCAGGTTTCGTGCCCACTTCTATTCGCTCATTGCACTTCTTCGTGGTGCACCCAGAGCAACGTATAATCATACAGCTAACTAGTCTTTTAACCGGCAGCTGATTTCTCACTTCAAACTACCATCACCCCCACTGTATGTCATATTTGACCCCTACCACAGTACTCATCTTACCCTTTCTGAGCCTTTGTGTCTGTCGGTCTCACATCTGTGAATCACTTTCCTGTTCCCTCTCTCGAACATATCTCACTTCAATGTTCCTCCTTCTCCTTGTGAAGCCCAAAGTTAACCAAAGGGCTTGTGATAACTATCAAAACGCCTGCCCTTTGTTATAAATAAATAAACTTATCTATTTCTAAAAATATGGTTTTTTTCAAATAATAAATTCGTTCCTATTGTGCCCTTTAAGTAACTTTAGTATTACCAGAGAAATTTTGCGAATAAAAATATGTTGCCCGGCCATAAACAGTAAACAGGTAAAAGATCATGTCTACCAAAATATTTTCAACAATCTAACAGTACTTGTGCCATTAAAACTAATTCTCATTGATTAAAACCAAAAGCTACTTTTTTTATTTAACGTTTAACTAATGTAACATCAAAAGCAGTATATTACAAATGTATATACCGGTGATCAACAAAGGTCCAATGATTTATAATTTTTTTGAGTTTGATTAAAATTTTCGATCAAAGTGTAATTTTAAGACCTCAAAGTTACCTCTATGTTATCACAGTGA
>UZAE01001627.1:0-12240 GCA_900617975.1 Rodentolepis nana
CGGCAGTTGACTTCTCACTTCAAACTACCATCACCCTCACAGTTTGTCAAATTCGCCCCCTGCCAGAGTACTCATCTTACCCTTTCTGTGCTTGTCTGTTTCTTTTACATCTGTGAAGCACTCTTCCGTTCTCCCTCCCGAATTCTTCTCATTTTGATGTTCCTCCTCCCCTCTGCAAAGCCCGAAGTCAACTAAAGGGCTAATAATAACTATCAAAACGTCTGCCATTTGTTATAAATAAATAAATATTTCGAAATATTTCGTGAATTATCTCAAATTCTTTTACGTGGATAACTTTACTTAAGCCAACTTTCTTGCAAAGGGTGTAACTGCGGAACGTTTTCTGCTTCGTTTGAACTTAATTTGACACGCTTTCTTCAAAACCACACCTAGTGAATGCTAAATTTGATTTGCCTAATCAAAGTTTCATTAAAGTCGACTAACAGTGGACCCAGGTCTAAAAAATTAAATGAGCCTTCTCGTCACCCCCCTATAGCGCGTGCATTGGGGAAATCTATTGCGATGGCACAACACGAGAATACTTGATTTCACCGGGGTTTGAAAGTTAGAATCCAGTTTTGCAGCCTTACCCGATTTCACTCTTCCCAAACGGGCTGACTCATTCCGAGTGCACAATAAAAAGACACACGGAAGTGTGTATATATATATATATATGTCCTTCTTAGGTGAAATATTTTACATTTGTATTATCGCCCATGGGTATTTATTCGGGTGGGCGGTTATTTGGTTCCAAAAAGCGGTTCCAGGAAATGGAATTTTTTTTGGTTTAACCGCCCTGACCGGATTTTTGGAAAACCCCGGGTATGTATCTGTAGTTGATTTTATCATGATGTCATGCGGTGTTATAGAAGTGAAAATATACTCAAAACTCTCAGAGGTCACCCACGTCACTAGAAGTGATTGGCTGCGCGTCTGGAAGAGACATCGAACTAATGCGATCCACAGTAAAGAGTTTCTTTGTGAGAGGTGTCAGTCAAATATGGTCGTCATTGTCTAATCGTGATTATTGACATTTGTGTCGGTATCTATATGCAGGCTTATACAAAAATGAATTATATTGTCTAGATTTTTCTTGTTTTCAAATTATTACTTCAATTTCAAATAAAGAAATCGCTAACGAAAAAAAAAAATATATATATGGCCTCCACGTGGTGCATCCTGGGCAACGTATACCTATGTGGCAAAAAGTCTATAAGCAGGCAGTCGACTTCTCACTTCAAACTAACATAACCCTACTGTTAACTCTATTAGACCGCTTCCACAGCTTGCACATCACCTTCCCTTTTCTCTACCTTTGTAGCTGCCTGTCACTTTAACATCTGTGAATCACTCTTCTCTTCCTCTTCCCAAATTTTACCTACTTTGATGTTCCTCCCCCCCACCCCCCGCTGTGATGTCCGAAGTCAGTTAAAGAACTAATGATAACTATCAAGGAGTCTGCCATTTGATAAGTAAATAAATAAATAAATAAACATGCTAAGAAACACTGATACGCACTTAAAATTCAGCCATGAAAAACGCATCAATCCTATTTGATTTGTAAAAAAAGTATTGCTGTAGTGTTAGTGTTAACGACAAATTTCGCGAGATTGAGGTACCCTATTGCCCATCAAGTGATGAGAAATGCATATAGAACCTGCTATTTAAGATAAACAAGTGAATTTGTGCTTCTTTTTCCTTAGAGTTGATCCCATGTTGCAATTTATTATCTCTTCTCATACCACGTGTTATTCACACTTCCTTTAATGAGCTTGTGAACTAACTACAATGCCGGAAAAAATTGCAGATTTGAGTTTCGCTCAATGTGTGTGCGATAGACTTACCTCCACGTGATGCACCCTGGGCAACGTATACTCATACGGCAAAAAAGTCTATAAACCGGCAGTTGACTTCTCACTTCAAACTACCATCACCTCACTCTATGTCAAATTCGACTACTTTGACAGTATTCACCTCACCTTTGTTCTACATCTTACATCTTACATCTTTGAAACACTCTTATGTCCCCCCCCCCTATCGACTTTTTCAATTTGATGTTCCTCCACCTCTCTATGAAGTCTGAAGTCAACTAAAGGGCAACTAAAAGTAAAAGTTGATCTATCCCACGGTTGTATTCTATAAGAGTATACTGTAATTTGATCTTTTCACGACAATGTAATATTCGAATCTTTCTGGGTAGTTCTTAAAAAAAATAGTAAATGCTAGCAACTAATAATATATCCCATCGTTTAATAATCTTCAGGAACCCGCAAAGCGGAATTGGTATTGGCATTAAAAGGATTTTACTGAGAGTTTGAATATCAGTACAACAATGCAAATGGGCTATTGATCAGTGTAGAATGCGTGAATTAATCTTGAGTTCAGTCATACTTCTTCATTTTAACTAGTTTAAGACATCTACATAATCCTGTATTTCAAAATCTGATCAGAAAACGATATCAGGCATAATTAATTTGTAATTAATTAATGCCTCAAGGTTATGTTTCCACTTGAAACCAAAATCAATAACCATTGTTTAAAGTATGAGCTATTCTACGCACAAGTTCGCATGACAAGACCGAGAAAATTTGAGACTTGGACCAACAGAACTTACAATGTGGACGTTAGATAATAGAAAGGAAATCGATAAATCGATTGGATGACGTGGGAAGTGGCATAAATTCAACCACTCAGAGGAGATATTGAAATAACTACTCAAATTATGTCCAACTAACTATGAGTTCTTCTCGTTCTCCTTGATGAATATACTGAATGTGAGTGGTATTTCGAGTCCCAAGGAAAGACAAGGACTTTAGAACGTTTAAAGGTTTGCCAATTACTATTTAACAGAAATATGATTGCTGATTTCTACTGAGGATGACTACACTGATGTCTATCGTTTGACTGAAGAAAAATGTCAAACAGAAGAAGAAATCCCACCCTTGATTTAATTATCCTTTAAAATTAAACGTTTGAATGAGGCTTATTGAGTCGATATTTCATGCATCGTTGATAAGTGCAAAGTGGATTGGAGAAGAAGATTGAGTAGACATTGCGTAGGCGGAAAAACTGGGGGTCTGTTCTGTAGAATCCTTCCAGTTTTGTCAAAGGTTGACTTGGTCTGCTCTAAGGTTGAATAGTGTAAATCAGCGGGCACTTACTTTAGGAAAAAATCGTAATATTTGCGTTCCAAATGTAGTTAGACTAACTTGAAGGTACTATTTGCTGCTATGTCATCTCTAACCTCCCCCCTCCATCTCCCCACTGCTCAGAGTTGCTCATTAAATCTTAGATCAAACGCAGTTTGCAAGGAAAGCCACCAAAATAATTTATTGTGTCCCTCTTGCCACAAGGTTTAACCACTGTAGTTTAGCATATATAAAAATTATGGAAAAAACCTTTGTTGTAAAATTATTAAAGTGAAGCTGAGATAGAGGGTGAATGAAATTACACAAAGTTAGATTTATTTTTCGTATAACAACCTGCCATTAAAACAACCACAATGGTAATATGGAGGGAATAACTATTTATTCATTTACTTGTTTCAAATGGCAGGCGTTTTAATAGTCATCGTTGGCCCTTTAGCTGACTTCGGATTTCACGGAGGGGAGGGACAACAAATGAAAATAAAAGTCGAAAGGAGTGGGGGGGGGACAGAAGAGTGACTCACAGATGTAAAAGAGAAAAGGTAAGACGAGTACCGTAGAAGTGGTCGGATGTGACGTACAATGGGGTCATGGTATTTTGAAATCAGAAGTCAACGGCTGGTTTATAAACTTTTCGTCGTATGAGTATACGTTGCCCAAGGTGCACCACGTGGAGGTAAGTCTATCGCACACCCAAGGAATGACTATTCATAACTGTTATTTTTTCAAGGGGAAATATTAAATAGTGTTCATATTTACAATAATTTCTGTTTCCGCCTCGGCAGTTTTATTTAAACAAAACTTGCAAATATATTTGACAATGCTCCATTTTATCATTCTCTTTAGGTGGGTTATCCACTGTGGAAGAAGAGAGTTCAATTTTCAGGCAATAACTTCCTTTTTGTATTTGATTAGTCTTGATCCGTCACGGCACAGTTCTTGGCTATAAGTATGAAAATGTGGAAATATTACCACGAGTGCTATCAATCACCTTAATAAACTGCAATAAGTAATCATTGGTTCATCGTAAGCTGTATTAATTGTTGAAATATCTTCTCAATTAAATTTCCTTATTTAATTTAGAACCTTCGTCTTTTGTGTCTTCTCCTTCTCGGACACTTTTTGAAATTCATCTTGTTACCCTGTCAAATTCGGTCAACGACAATTAACCCGATTCCACGACCGAACCCAGAAGTGAATCCTTCTTCTTTCTTCCTGCCAGATTTATTCCCACTTCAAGGTGTATAACGAAATCTTGGAATAATATAAATTGCTCTATCGCATAACCAGGTTGATTAATTGTTTCTGTCCAACCAGCAGTTGTTAGTAAGTCAATCGATACGCACAATGTGCCATTCATTGGCTGAATCCAAAATCAACAGTTGATTAAAATTTCGCTTCTTATTAAAGATAAAGTCAATCATTTAATTGATATTTTCAATTTCTTTAAAAAGTTTAGATTTTAATAAAAAAGCAAATTAGAATAAAACATCAAATAGAGAAATAATTAAGAATACGAGTTAGCACAAGAAGGAGCTTGTAAAGTTTATTTATTTCAAATGACAGGCATTTTGATAGATATCATTAGCCCTTTAGCTGACTTCGGGCTTCTCAGAGAAGAGGATGAACATCGAAGTGGCAAAAAGTCGAGAGGGGGATCGAATAATGATTCACAGACGTAAAAGAGACAGACAGACAGACACAAAGGCTGAGAAAAGGTGAGGTGAGTACTGTGAAAGAAGTCGAATATGGCATACAGTGAGGTGGTGGTAGTTTGAAATCAGAAGTCAATTGCCGGTCAATAAACTAATTGCCCGTATGAGTTTACATTGCCCAGGGAGCACCACGTGGAGGTGCTCCTCAAACCTGCAAAGTAAATAACGATTCTAAATAATTCTCAAGAGAATACTTGGTCGTGATACTTAAATTCAACAAATGCCTTGATGACCGAAATCGACGAGTCTGATTGTTAAAATACAATGGTCATATGTTCGCCTTCTAAGGAATCCTGTTATTGCAATAAGCTTCAATGTGCGCGCGTTCGAATCGGGACAAAAGGCATGCGAAATCACATCAAAGCCAATTTCGTGCCAGCAAAGTGATAGGTTGGCAGAGATAATGGCTAGTAAAAGTCAGCTAAAATTCTTCACTATGTCATCGAAATCCCCGCGCATCGCTTACATAATCATTGTCTGTTTTTTGGGGTGTGCGATAGACTTACCTCTACGTGGTGCACCCTGGGCAACGTATACTCATATGGTAAAAAAGTCTATTAACCGGTAGCTGACTTCTGACTTCAAACTACCATCACCCCACTGTATCCCATATTCGACTACTTCAACAGTACTCATACCATCTTTTTTCTACCTTTGTGTCTGTGTCTTCAACATCTGCGAATCACTCTTCTGTTCCCCCTCTCGACGTTTGTCACTTTGATGTTCCTCCTCCTCCTCTCTGTGAAGCCCGAAGTCAACTTAAGGCCTAATGCTAACTATTACAACGCCTGCCATTTGAAGTAAATTAATAATCTGTATTTTTATTCCCACAACTCGAAGTGAAATTCTTACTCCTGTGGCCAGAGACCCTAGGGCTTATCTGCCGTATGAGTGGGAGACAATTTACCACAATTTAGCTTTAAATGAGCTCGTGACTACCCGTTCATCTCAAATCTAAGTGCGCGTTTCTTTTTGACTCAACTTTCTGCTGATACAAAGCCGCACACAACATGTTGCGTTCTTGAGTTCAAAAGATTGGCGGATAAATGTGAATGCGCCTGTTTAAAAGATTTTCGAGTGAAATTTTTAAGGAGAAATATGGGATCCTTCTTTTGGAAAACCTTTTATTCTAGATTATTTGCTCAAACCATTCTTTACTTACGATCTTTAGATTCCTTGTCCTTTAATAATTAAATTGAAGTATAAATCCAATTTTTGGAAACCTATTAAATATCAACTATTTATATTTTAAAATCTTATATTGCCAATAATTTCAGGCGGGGGTGTGCGATAGACCTACCTCCACGTGGTGCCTCCTGGGCAAAGCATGCTCCTACGGCAAAAAAGTCTATCAATGGGCGGTTGACTTCTGACTTCAAAATGCCATGATCCCACTGTATGCCATATTCGACTACTTCCACAGTACTCACCTCACCTTTTTTCTACCTTCGTCTTTGAAACACTCTTCTGTTCCCCCCCCCCCTCCTCTCGACTTTTTTCACTTTGATGTTGCTCCTCCCTTCTGTGAAGCCTGAAGTCAACTAAAGGGCTAATGATAACCATCAAAATGCCTGCCATTTGATATAAATAAATAAATAAATTGTTTCAGGAGTGACAGACGCTTTTTAACACAAGTCCTGAAACCACTTTCACAAGCGATTGTCCCATTACCGGTAAGAATTAAGAACAAAAAAAATGTTTTGGTTGTAAGCTATGAGGGAGTTTAGTAAATGTTTATTATATAATTAAAGACATTGATTACAGCTCAGAACACCAAACAATTGGACTCTTCTACGCAGATATCACTGCCCACTTCAACAAATGACTCAGACCTTAGTTCAAGCACGCAATTGCTGAGATCTAATGCAATTTGTCGTTATATTCAAACCTTCTGGCCAAATGCCCCATTTTTGTGGTTTAACAATTTTCACATTGATTCAATTATATTTTCTTGTTTGATAAATAGTGGAACAAACTTACGTAATTCGAATTTTGCTCTATTTTTTCTTAATTTATTTGTTTAAAGGCTTTGTCAAGGATGCAATTCAGTGCAATATATGTTAAATCTTCACGTTCAATAGAAATATTGTGCGCAAAATAGGTGAAGCTTTATAAAGAAAATCTCCAAATTGATCGATTTTTGATTAGAGATTTGGCCAAAAAATCAGTCATGACTTATGGTTCTTAGAGCGTTGAGTTCATTTGAGTTTCTAGCTTTGGACCCTAACCGGCTTTCAGGGGGTAATATTACATTCAATTTAAAGAGTCGTCCAATATTGTGATAACAGAAGAAAGGGGTGCATAAAAAATGAATTAGCTTTGAAGGATAAGCTAATGAGGCCAATCATGCATTGTGAGTTTCAGAGCTGCCAGTTCGGGCAATCTGGAAGGATTTAGCTTGCTAAAAAACTGCCTGTCTTTAGTTTCAAATAAGTTGGGGTGTGCAGCAGGCTTACCTCCACGTGTTGCACCCTGGGCAACGTATATTCATACGGCAAAAAAGTCTATTGACCGGCAGTTGACTTTCCACTTCAAACTACTATGACCTCACTAAACTGGCAGTTGACTTCTGACTTCAAATTGCCATCACCCCAAAACCGGCAGTTGACTTCTGACTTCAAACTACCATGACCCCCTGGGTAACGTATACTCATACGGCAAAATCTATTTGTGCGCCCTGGGCAACGTATACTCATATGGCAAAAAAGTCTATTACCTACGCCCTGGGCAACGTATACTCATACGGCAAAAAGTCTATTAATATGGCTATTGACTTCTGACTTCAAACTACCATCACCCCATTGTATGGCAGTGACTTCTGACCCCACTGTATGTCATATTCGACTACGGCAGTTGACTTTCCACTTCAAACTACTATGGCAACACTGTATGTCATATTCGACCACTTCCACAGTGCTCATCTTACCTTTGTCCCTACCTTTGTGTCCGTCTGTCTGCCTTTTATACATATTGGAATCATTATTCTGTTCACTTCTCGACTTTTTGTCACTTTGATGTTCCCCCTCCACTCTGTGAAGCCCGAAGTCGGCTAAGGTGTGTTAATATACGATTTGGACAATAGAACGACCAGCTTGTAAAGATTGCATTTATAGAGGACAAGGATTCTAAATAGGGAATTCCCCCAGTATTCCCTTTTTTCAAGGCTTCCAAGGAGGGGGGTGGAGAGGGTGGGGTCTCAAGCCGGTAGTTAAAATCTAATTTGTAAAACGATCAGCATGAATGATACAGATTTCAACAAATGGAATCGACTAGATCTCTAATGACCACCTCCTCCCTCCCCCAACTCATCTAATTTCCTTGTGTTTTGCTACTTGAGCACTTTGAGTGAGTGATTGCTACAAGCAAGACAAACGAGACATATTTTAAAAAAATATACTTTTAGTCTGCATTGGACTGTCAAGCTGCATTGAGCGGGTAAGGAGACCACTTGCAATATGGTGGAGAAGACCAGCTCAAGTAGTTAAGTTTAGTCAACTAGAAATGGAAAAAAAGACCACAAGTCTTCTTGAAGGCGTTGCCCGATTATTTAAAAGACCTCTGTCTGATGTTTATTTCAAATTAAGAATTAGAAAGAAACATTGGACCAATTTAAAAGCGCACTTTTATTTAATATATAATCGAAAAAGTTTGAGCGACCAGTGAGGAATAAAGTGTGTACAAATTTGAGGCAATTCATATCGAATGATCCTTTGTGTGAGTAATCACCAGATTGGTTGTTATATTCATCTTGAAGCATACCTTCGGTCTTCACCTCCTTACCATATTTCAAAGCAGATTAGTTGAACATAATCAAGAGACTTAGAGTATTCCAACTATGGACAGTGTTCTCCAAGACGCTAGAATTTCTTATGAATCGTCTTTTAAGACTTTGTTGTTCAGGTGGGTGGTGATGCAAACCAACCCATGTTTTGAGTCTCTTTGAGACTGTAGACACTGGGAAGTTACGTGTGGCTTAAGTTGGTTGAGTGTATACTCCTAATCCGTGAAGGTGCTTCGCCGGGCAATCGTGTCCGGTACATAGTCTAAACTCAGCAACGGCTCTGTCCGATACGTAGTCTAAACTCAGCAACGGCTTCGATTCTCGTAGTCGGCTATGTCGGAGAGTGCCACTGTCCACTGTTTCTCTGTTGTTCGAGCTTTGAGTTCGTTGAACCTTGAGGTCTGGAAAGCCGGGTATGTCGGAGAGTGCCACTGTCCACTATTTCTCCTAGCTATATCGAAGAGTGCCACTGTCCACTGTTTCTGATTCTTGGCCCAGCCGGGTATGTCGGAGAGTGCCACTGTCCACTATTTCTCCTCTATTCGGAGAGTGCCACTTGGTCTGGAATTCTCTCCTGATTAAGGCCTTCATTACATGAATTCTCTCCTGATTAAGGCCTTCATTGTGTGGACTGTCCGATACGTAGTCTAAACTCAGCAACGGCTTCGATTCTCGTAGTCGGCTATGTCGGAGAGTGCCACTGTCCACTGTTTCTCTTTTGTTGTTTAAGTTCGTTGCACCTTGAGATCTTGAATTCTCTTCTGATCGGGAGAGTGCCACTGTCCACTGTTTCCCCTTTGTTTCCACTGTCCACTGTTTCTCCTTTGTTCGAGCTTTGAGTTCGTTGGTATGGTCTGGAATTCTCTCCTGATTAAGGCCTTCATTGGAGGTCTGGAATTCTCTCCTGATTAAGGCCTCCATTGTGTCCTTGAATGTAATTCTCTCCTGATTAAGGCCATCATTGTGTGGAAAGACATTCTGGAATACTCTTCTGATTAAGGCCTTCATTGTGTGGAAAGACATCGGACGGTCCATGCATTGCAAAATCGTAGTCCCCCTCTTAGCAATGGTCTATGCCTTGTAAAATTGTTGTCCCCTGCTAGATTTTGCTGATGCACGATCTGCCTTTTCCCATGTAGATGGGAAGTACCAACTAAAACAGGTAGTGCTACTTTTCCCCCTGTTCAGAGTTGAAATCACCAGTAATACCTCAAGAGGATTGGAAGGGGGAGCAACTGAGAGAAAATTTTTTGGGCATTAATGATCAAAAAAGTCGAAAGTTTAAAGTAAACTTAAGTCTACTCGGCAACGCCAGTATGAGTCCGATAGACGCAGAGAGAGAGAAAATCATAAAAAAACGCAGAAGATGATTAGAGGAGGACGATGAAGGGTATGGAACTTGAACGCCTGCATCGATGGAG
Organism: Rodentolepis nana; assembly: GCA_900617975.1. Classification (NCBI taxonomy): domain Eukaryota; kingdom Metazoa; phylum Platyhelminthes; class Cestoda; order Cyclophyllidea; family Hymenolepididae; genus Rodentolepis; species Rodentolepis nana. The sequence continues at coordinate 10,064 of UZAE01001627.1, forward strand.
ATGTAATCAAGATGTGGTTGGATTGAACGGGAGAAACGTGAGTTGCCTGCTAAAAGAAAAGTTAATTCAAATTGTTCATCACTATCCTCGGTAGGCATAATTTTGTACTTAAAACTATTTAAGTGAATATTGGTTGGAAAATTTTTAATAAACCTGATACTTAACTTTCGAACTCAAACAAACAAACCAACCAACAGACTTCTTTCAATTTTGTCGCCAAAGGACGTGTTGATTGCGATGGAGGTAATAGTTAAATTTTGACAACCACAGTGGCAAGTTTATTCTTGACTAAAAGTGCTTATGATGTCATTGTCAATAGGCATTCAAGCACCTTTCATTTAGCCTTATTAATCCAGTTGCATTTCACTTCAGGTTATTTAAAGCACAAGAGAGAGCTATAATTACATCCCCCTTACAAAAAAGGGATGAACGCTTAAGTGGATAAAAAGTGACCAATCACTGTCAATTGTTTTACTCAACTCAACTCAATTCATCACATCTTCATACAACCACGCCCATGAAGGCACTGTGTATTAACAAGACACACCAACCAGCCATCTTCCCCGCCTGCTCATCTCTTGAAGGAGGGAGGGGTGAGGGGGGGGAGGGGGAGGGGTGAGGGGGGGGGGTGAGGGGTGAGGGGGAGGGAGTGAGAGAGCGGAGGAGGAGGATATAATATGAAAGGTGGCGCCGTCGGGCCAATTACAAATAGTTCTTTACTACGCTTTAGGGAAATATGGTCCTTTCTTTTTTCTCTTCGCCTTCTTCTTCATCCTCACCCCACAAATTTAGCTCTTATGAATTCTTTCATGACGTTCCATGCAAATATAACGATTGGAAAATGATAGGACCCTTTACTTTAACAATATCTCTTAGAGGCAGTTAACTAATTGTTAGAATAATTAACAAAAACGTCTGGGTGAACTTTGACGTCAAAGAGCACACCGAAACCCGGTACTCTAAGGAATAGTTTATCTTGATTGGATGCTTCTGATCAGTTGATAGAAATTGCCTAATTTTTCTTTCAGTCTTCGCCCTTTAACTCAAACATTAGCTTGTTATTTGGAGATAGCCATTGTGAAAGCAAATATCAATGAAAGAAAACACGTGAGCAGATGAAATTTCAAACTAATGGGTTTTGAATCCTTTTTTAAATTTAAAATTCGCTCACATAGTTACTTGTGCACAACGTATTTTTTTAAAGCTTTGATATACTTATGAGAGTACAAATAATGATTGTTTGAAAATTTGCGGAAATGGAATAATAATCCGACGAATTGACAAAGCTTGAACTTATTTGTACTAAAAATGATAATAAATCTAAATGAAAAAGAATAAATTAAACATCGATTAGTTGCAAGTTCGAGGCGTTTCTAACGCCGTTTCAAGCATTTCCAGAAAAAAGTCACTGATCTTCAAGAATTGAAGGTTTTTAGAAAAATAAGAAAATTGAAACTAAAGGCAAAGCCTTAATTCCTTCATTAGAGAAATTTCCATTTGTATAATTTATTTATTTCAAATGGCAGGCGTTTTGATAGCTATCATTAGTCATTTAGCTGACTTCGGGCTTCACAGAGGGAAGGTTCATCAAAGTAGCAGAAGGTCGAGGGATGGGGAACAGAAGAGCGATTCACAGAAGTAAAAGAGGCAGACAGACACAAAGGTAGAGAAAAAGTAAGGTGAGTACTGTGGAAGGAGTCGAATATGACAACCAGGGGGGTCGTGGTAGTTTGAAGTGAGAAGTCAACTGCCGGTTAATAGACTTATTTGCCGTATGAGCATACGTTGTCCAGGGTGCACCACGTGGAGGTAAGTCTATCGCACACCCCCATTTGTATAATAAGTGAGCTCAAATGCCAAAAAACAGCAAGCCTCTTTTGAAATTTGAAAAGGCGAGTAGTGATTCGTTGTTTTAATCCTATGAAAGGTTGCAGTTAGAAAAAACAATACTTCCTGCAATACGCCAACAGATTTCATTAACTTTAGTTGTCTAAACGGTAAACTTATCTAATTTGCCATTCACATTCCTCATTATGGAGAATTAACCAATCCCAATCTCACAAGTATTAAGAACATGCAGAATTCTGAAAGAGGTGTCTCTCGCTTTGAGAAGGCAAGCGAGATAATATCAGAAAAAGCGGGGGTGGGGGGGGGGCAGGGGGGGGGGTGGAGGGGGG